>NQII01001554.1:0-227577 GCA_002778355.1 Clitarchus hookeri
GTTTCTCCGCGCCGTGCCCGTTCTTCGGATTGCTGCTTTCCTTATGGCTTCGGGGCCGGGCAGCTCGGTCGCCTCTGTCTCCCACTGCCATTCTCCTGGGTGGCCGAGATTGTACCCGAGGATAAGTTGGCTGGTCGAAGTGCCTAGGGCGTCATTGTGCCGGCGCCGCAGTGTGTATAGTATCTCGGGGATGTGCATGTCCCATTGTGCATGATTGTCGCCCATCCGGACGCGCAGGTTCTTTTTCAGCTCCTGGTTCCGGCGTTTGGTGGGGTTGGCCTGGGGGTGACATGCGGGCGTCGTCCAGTTCTCCGCCCCCCATGTTTCACATGCCTTTGCCCATTTTGTGTTGGTGAATTGGGAGCCGTTGTTTGTTAGGACGCACTTTGGGAACCCCCACCTGGGAAAAACCTCCTGCTCCATTTGTCGGATAATCGTGCCTGCTTCCTGATTAGGTATAGGGAAGGCTTCCGTCCACCGGGAGAACTGTTCGGTTACGACGAGCAGGTACCATTTTCCCCGGGGTGTCCTAGGATAGGGGCCCATAATGTCAGCAGCGATGTGCGTCCATGGAGTCTTCGGTCGTCTGGGCGTATACCGCGTCTTAGGCACCGGGTATGCCTTGTTTGCACAGCACGTTTGGCATCTGGCGACGTACTCTCGGACTTCCCGCGCGACTCCATGCCAGGTGTATCGGGTGGTCAGGGCCCTTAATGTTTCTTGGCACCCGGGGTGTCCCGCGTGGGGATGGTCGTGATGGTGCTCGCAGAGGCTGGGTCGTAACTCTTTGGGGACCCAGACCTTCCACTGCTCGGCTCGCGGGTGGGTCCTGGCCCAGACTACGCCGTCTCTTATCTCGTATTGCTCGGGCTGCCGCTCCATTAGTCCCGGTAGTGCGGGATCGGCCTGCTGTAGGTCTTGTAGCAGTTCCTTGTTCTCCCGGAACTTAATTAGTTGCAGCCCCATGTGCCCGGGCTGTGGAGACTTCGGAGGGGAGGGGGGAAGCATACGGTCCCAGTCGTCCGCCCCTCTGTTCTGGTCTGACCCTTGTGGTTGTCGGGATAAGGCGTCGGGTAGCTCGTTGGCAGACCCTGGGCAATGCTCTATTGTGAAAGAGAATTCCATTAGGAACAACGCCCACCGCCCCAATTTTGCCCTCTCGCTGCTCTTGGTTCTTAGCCAAGTGAGGGCCTTGTTGTCGGTCCGGAGGACGAAGGGCCTGTCCTCTAAATAGTAGCGGTACTTGCGGACCGCCCAGATCACCGCCAAGCACTCCTGCTCGTTACTGTGGTACCGTCGTTCGGCCTCCTTGAGCATAGTGCTGGCGTATGCGATGATTCGTCGTGGGCGCTGTGGCTGCTCCTGATACAGAACCGCCCCCATTCCGGTTCCGCTTGCGTCCGTCTGCAGGATTAGTGGTAACCCGGGCATAGGGCGATATAACATGCTTATGTCACTATACCGCGCCTTAATCTCTCGGAAGGCCCGTTCATGTTGGTCGTTCCACCTCCAGCGAGCCGTTTTGGGTAGCAGCTCGTTGAGGGGAGCCATAAGAGGGGCGACATCCTCGATGAAGTCGCGGAGCCAATTACACAGTCCCAGGAACCGCCTCAATTGTCTCCGGTTTGTCGGCGCCCTGGCGTCTTCGATCTCCCGCACCTTTTCGGCTTTTGGGTAATTCCCTTCAGGGGTGATTATGTGCCCTAGATATTCGACCTGGGTTTTGCCGAAATGGCACTTCTCCAGTCGGCACGTCAGCCCGTGGAGCTCGAATCGTTCCAGCACCTTTCTCAGGTGTACCTGGTGCTCCTCCCATGTGCGGGAATACACGATGACGTCATCCAGATACGCCAGGCAGAATTGTCCGCTGTAGCCGGTAAGTACCACGGCCGACATAAGCCGCTGGAAGGTAGCCGGTGCGTTCTTTAAGCCGAAGGGCATTACTCGGAACTGCAGTGTTTCGCCCTCTGGGGTGGTAAACGCGGTATATTTCCGGGACTCTGGGTGCACGGGGATTTGCCAGTATCCGCTGCGCATGTCCAGAGTGGAGAATATACGTGCGTCCCCTAGGTCGCGGAGCATATTTGCGATGTTTATCGCGGGCGGGGCCATTGGGTGTGTGATGTCATTTAGGGCTTGGTAGTCCACACAGAATCGGAGTTCCCCACCTTTCTTGGGTACGAGCACTACCCTGGCATTGTATGGGGAGTCAGTCGGCTCCACTATCCCCTGTTCCTTCATTTCGGCCACCTGGTCGAGGATGATCTGTCGGCGGTGGGCTGACGGGTTACCTGGGCGGCAGTATACGGGGCGCGCATCCTTTACCCAGATTTCGTGTTGGATGGCTGTGGTCTGTTGTAATCGGCCGTTGTTCCCGAATATCGCCACGTGGGTGTTCATTATTCGTACTAACGCCCGCAGCTGGTCGGGTCTTAGCTGGTGGTTCACCTCCTTGTCGGATATGGCTCTTGGTCCTTCCGTGTTCACGGGAGCCTCCCAGTTTATGGCCATTCTGTCCCGCCTGCCCAGGTATAATCGCCTTTGCCCGCAGTCGATTATACAGCCTTGGCTCGACAGCCATGGTTGCCCGAGGATCACTTCTTCCGCTAACTGCGGGGCACAGAAGAACTCCGTGGCTACTGTCTCGACCCCTGTGTCTACTGGCAAGGTGATTTTTCCCTCTATTGTCAGGCGGGATTCTGTCTGGGCCATCTGGACGCGTCGGGCGTCCTTCTTCATCGCTTTTCTTTGATCTGGCGTCAGCAGCTGGCTTCTGATAAAGTTGCCAGCTGCGGCGGTGTCTAAGATCGCCTTGATGGTGTGTCCATTAATCCGGGCTTCTATCCGAGGGGCTTGCGTGCCCGATCCCGGGTCGCCCACTATGTATATCTGCCTCACCCTTTTATTTATGCCGGGGTCGCAGGGTGGCTCAAGGCCCCGGCGGCGGCGTTTCCCGCCCCTCGTCCCTGGGGCATCGCCTTCCCTGTTCCAAGGGGGGCGTTCCGGGTGGCTCTTTCCCTTTCTACAGCGACCCGGGCTTTTATGGTGGGACAGTTCCGGTGGAGATGCCTCTCGGGACAGTACCAGCACTGTGGAGGGCCCCTGTTTTCGCTTTTGTCGGCGCTATTCTGTATTGTGCGCTCTGGGCGGACGGCAGGGAGGGGCGTGGGGAGGTTGGTCCCGACCCTTACCGCGCGCATTTCGCGGTAATCGATCTCTGCCTCCCTCGCCCGCTCCACGAGTTCCTCCATTTTTATTGCCCGTGGGTGGCGAAGGACGCTCCTTAGGGCTGGTATTAATAGCCTCGTAATTATGCAAACTCCCTCCGCTTCCGTTCCTTCTGGTGCGATGCGTGCATACATTTGCGCCTTCCTCCTAATGAAGATTTCTACCTCTTCCTCGTTTTGTTGTTGTTGGGTGTAGAACTCGGTTCGTAGCCCAGTTATCACCTCTTCTCCTGCGAACTTGCTGCTCAGTCGGGCAGCGAATTGTTCCCATGTCGTTATAAACTCCCCATACCTGTCCCACCAGCTGAGGGCGGCTTGTTTTAATTGTTCGCGTGCCTTCTGCACCCACCGCTTCCTGGGAACACCCCCTGTCCGGAACTCGTGTTCGCAATTCTGTATGAATCGTTCTGGATCTTCGTGGGGTCTTCCTGCGAACTCCGGCAGGACCATTTCCTCCCCTATTCCTTGTCTTCCCTCTGCCCGGGTGTCCCGGGTTTGGTCTGCGTTTGAAGGGAGCTCCCTGTTTGTCCGTTTCTGGCACACCCCGCACTGGTATACCCAGCCTCTCGTGCCCTCGGCTCCTTCGGGCCACCCTATACATAGGTTGTGGAATGCCTGTGTACAGGTAGCGCACCGAGTCAGGCGCGTGTTGTGTCCCGGGCAATTCAGGAGGTCGCACTGTGTATGCGGCTCCTGACAATCAAGGCACTGGTACCCTGTTCCTTGTGTCGGCCGGAAAACATCCGGCCAGCCGATACATTGATTGCATTGCCGCCGCGGGCAATTGCGGCACTGTACTATGTATAGTCCCGTGCCTTGGCATCGCGGGGCTCTGCACTGCTCCCTCGTTTGCCCCCTGCTTTTGATATGCGTTTGTATGTTAATTGGGGATGACTTTGTCCATATCTCGTCCCCTTCTTCCTGGGTCTGTGCACTCCCCCTTTCTTCTAAACTCCGCGCACGTCTGCGGCCTGCCATTTTCGCCTGGGTTCCTACCTTGCTCCCATTTTCGGTTATACTGTCTGTAACTGGGCGCCACGAGGGATAATTGTATTTTTATTTTTATTTTATTTCATGACCCCCTCGAAGTCGTAAATGTGCTAACTGCTTGGTCGGGGCACGGTCCCTTTTATCCCGGGTAATTCAGCTTATCCTTGCTTCCATCTATACAGACTTCAGCGGGCCCCTTAGTTGGGCGCCAAAAATTGATACCTGCCAAATGCTGAAGTTTGGAAGTAGGTATTGATTCTGCTCTGCAGCGTGAGGCGCCAGCACATGATGCTAGCCCTCAGTGATAGGGCGTAGGAATACGTCGACACTGTTGTCTCTAGGTCCAATTTACTAATAAATTACACTTTATTCGTGTGTTCACATAATCGAGTTTTATTGTTGCTTGAACAGGTTAACTGGTACATGAACTCACGAGACAAAACTCCCTCTCTTTTCTGTACGTAGATTACATGATACTTGGCGCGGCGATTTTGCGTCGTCGGAAGGGGGGGGGAGATTCTTCACACTTGGTGTAGAACTACTTATCTGACACTGCAGCGCTGTATTCCCTCGGCTGGCGGCTTGGAACTGCTCTCGAACTTGGTGGGCGTCTCGACGCCTGGCTTCGAAGTTCCTTCTTCCCGGGTCCACGCAGTACTCTGCGCCTGACGACGGCCGGCTGCCGTCGACGTCTGCTCGCGGATTCGCTCCGTCCTCTTCCGTTTCCGTCGGCCGACTGCCCCGCTTGGTCCTGCTCCTCGTGGTTATGTAGGCTTGATCACCATATTCAACCTCCCCCTTCTCTGCACGTGGTCCGGGGTGCTTGTCGTCGTCCTCGGGTCATAAAACACGTGGCCGCTGCTCGTGTGGTCCGCAGCCGGCGTGGCGTCGTCCCTTGGTTCTGGCCTGGAAGTTTATTGTCCCGTTCTGCATGAACGTCTGCTAAAAGCTCTCATGGTTTATTGCAGTACAAGCCCGGGATAGATGCAGCTGGTGGTGGGATCTCGGTGTCCCTTGGGCAGCCGCAAAATGCNCCTGGCGTCACTCTGCCGACACGTCCACAAAACCCTTAATCCTTATTGCGGTCGTCCGGCTGTGAGCTTCGCCAGAGCGTGTGTTCTGACGAATAAAATATAGGGACGCAGAATGCGTCAAGAGTAAACGTCTATGTTCATACACCAAAATCCTGACCATTGAAAAAAATTACAGAGTACGCGTCATAATATCGGAGCTAAATACCTATTCTAAAATACTCCCCACTTCATTATAACCCTGCAGATACACATACGCACGTTGGCAATGTTTCAGCCTAGGTATTCCAGTATATAACATAGAAATACGAACGATAAATATTAGAAAGGTCTGAAGGGAGAGTTAAACCACCCTTTATCGGTGTTAATTTTTGCGACAAACTTCGTGCACCTCCATCATGCCTAGAAAGAGTTCTGATGCCTTCTAGCATACTTGCTCTCTATCAACCCCTCGTGATGCCACGAAGATGCAAAATCTCGTATAACGCAAGTACATAAGCAATATATTCTCATAAACTATATTAAAAATACTCACGTTTACGCACATGAGGATTATTACCAATGCAAAATTTTTAAATGTATCAGGCTGCAGGAAAGACTGCTCAGGTCAGAAGGCCTACTGCAATCTGCGAAATTATGAAGATTTAGACACATCAGTTCAGGCTCCCCATCGAAAACAGCACCCCAGTCCCATTTTGCAACGATGACCTCTTCCACGGTGACACATAAGAGGGGGGATGCAGTGGCTAGAGCTTTCGGTTCCTATCACGAGTACGCGTACAGCATCCTTTCTTTTGTACACACATATTCACACAATTCAACACCAGCCCATTCTTCACTCGGCCTCTTCCCCCCAACACGACGAGACAAGTTCAATTCCTGGCAGGGTCGCTCCCAGATTTTCGCTCGTTTATTCCTCAAAAACATTCCTTCTTCAGTTCGTTCGTTTGTGAAACAAAACTCAGCTGACTTAAACAGCCCAAGAAAGATATAATACTTCAGATTGAACCATATTCCCCGTCATGCGCTTTCTCGTTAAATTGTTCTCTAAAACAGACCCTTGCATTCGATTTTATACACCACTGAAATAATAAGTTTTTCAGAAAAGTAGAAGGGTAAGGTTCAATAAATTAAAGTGCACAACTAAGAGCACATAAATGTATTATCCTACTTTTTCCATGCATTCAATATTTGCATTTCCCTGATGTTTGCAGATGATGGATAGTACACAATGGTTTCATTCGATGTAACTTCTTTCCTTAAGTTCGCCGATGATTAGGTAAAGATATCTCCTTACTGTGCAAGTTCATTGGGGTCTGCAGGAAATATGTAGTCGGTGTTCTTGTCGTCTTCTGCATTATTCACGACCTTTGTCGGTTCCGGTCCCCCGTCCCCTCTAAGCCAAAACATTACTAATTTTTATATTTTAAAATGTTTTTATAATTTTTTTTAAATTTAATTTTTATATTTTTAAAAATTATTTTTAGGAAATTTTGTATTTTTGAGGGAATTTTTAAAACAATTTCGCAAATTTTTGTGTACAATGTCATCCAATGTCAAGGTCTTCGGTCAAGGTCAAGGTCGAGTGGATCCAAGAGGCAGTCGGGTTACATCTGTATATTTTTTACCTCGTTTTGTTTTTTTTTTAAATCGAATTTTTCAAAATTTTCTGGGATTTTTTGGAATTTTGGACTTTTTAAGGTCAAAGGTTACCAGGTTCAAGGTCATCAACATCCAACATAGTGGACGAGATGGACACTGGCCGACCTGGCGAGGGCCGGTCGTGTCTGGAGTTTAGTCGATCTGCCTGTCATCGAACTCCGGACCTCCTACATGTACATCTTAAAATCATTTATTGAAATCATTTTCCCCATTTTTTATTTGTCAATTTTTTTATAGTTTTTAGGATTTTTGGAATATTTTTAGTTTCATGGTTATACAAGGTCATGGGTAGAGGGTCAAGGTCAAGATCATGGGTCAAGCTCAAGGTCATAGGTAAAAACGAGCCCCTCAAATACTTCCAATGGCTCTTTTTTACAAAAAAAAAATGGCTCGTTCTTTGCAAAGGGTTCGGTGCATTTTAAGAGAAAAATGGGAAAATTTAATGGAAAAATGAGAAATTTTGGGGGGAAAAGGAAAATGTTAAGCGAAAAATTGCTGATTTAAAAATAAAAATAAAAAATGAGAGAAATTTTGAGAGAAAACTGTAAAAAAGGAAAATTCAAGATGACGTCGGCCGGCTCCTAGATGGTACGCCAAACGCCAATGCCCCAGACTCATAATTATACTACTCATTCAATAAGACAATAAATTTGAAATTACTTAACTGTTATGTACACTTTTTCAATTAGCATTCCATATTATGACCTTTATGTCAAATGTTGTAGAACTAGGCTGAGAAGTAAATAAGTTATATTTGAGCTAAGCATTTACTAGGATATATTTCAGTTTGACAGACTGCAGAGGATATATAAATAAGTGTATCTATGGTACACTTAATTACTGCCATTACACCAATTTAAGTTTAAAACTATTTAATGTTTAAATATCTACAGCATATGTTAAAAATATGATTATGCCACAATTTGAAAAGAACAGCTTACCAATTTAAAATGCTTTAGTTCAGGTGAGCTGCCATTTGATATTTGTAGACAAATTTGTAGGGATCGTTTTTGATGATTCCTGAGATATGCTATAAAAGCTTCATTTTCTCGGTTGCACTATCTTTCAAAATAACGAACAAAAACGTTACGAATAAGTGCATTTAATGTTTTGGTAAGTACTTCCAGTAAACCAAGTTTGGTGGGAACTGGTCAAATTGTTCACTATATGTAGCGTGACAACCTAGAAATTTATTAATTTACCATCTTGAAAAGAGAGCGCCTAAACCATTAAAATAATGTAAGTTTAACTAGTCTAATAAAGATCTAATTTTATGCAAAATGTTATGGGAATAGTCGAGTAGTTCTTGATGTATAAATACGTACGTTTGTACCTTATATCGCAAAAGTTATATTTTTTCAGGCAGCATTGTCTTACAGCATTCGTGTAGTTTCGCAGCAGGTGTTTCCAGCATACCAATTTTAGTTTAAATATACATGACTATTGGTCACTACGGATATATTAATCCAAATTATTTATAAGACTGTTATTTCGAAAATAATGTTTTATTTTTAAAAACGCGTAAGTTTAGTGACCTACCACAGTACTACTCGTATGCATACTTTTGTGGGAATCGTTTGAGTATTTCCCAAGATATGATTTTAAAATTTCACATGTTCAGGTAGCACTGATTCAGTATGGTGAACTATGAGGGCATGATTGTCTAAATTTAACGCCAGCACTGTAAACTGTCAACAAAATGTGGTTGAATGGTTAATGTCCACCATTTTAAAAATAACAATCAGGTATGGTTGAGTTTCTTTGTTAAGAATTATAACTGTATATATTTTGGTGGAATTCGTTGCGTGAATCCAAAAGGTTTTTTTAGACACACACATAAACTCTCTCTCTGTTTTTCGAGAAGAAGGCAGATACGTACAATGTGGTGATGTTTTCTTATAAACACCGAGTATGGAATTATATTTTTGTGGTGAAAATCCTTATTTATTGTACAGTTTAACAGTAATCACTAAAACTGTTTCTGTAGCATTTTACACACATTGCCATAAAAATAGTCACATACAGAAGGAAATATCGAAATGAAATGAAACTTGGCACAGACAATGGAAAGGTGATACAAATGACTGTTTGCAACGTCAAGACGACGAGGCGGTTTTTTTCCGGAAAACTTGTACAGTAGAAAAATACCTTTAGTAAAATGTTGCAGTAGCCCTAACGTGGATACGTGTGGCGATATGGTAGCATGGAGTCTTCAGAATGTCTTAGTAGGATGTGCCGGATTTCAAATCTATGTAGCGCGACAGTAGGTTGCAAGAAAGTCGAAAATAATACCATATATAAATATGTTGTACAATTTAATTTACAGGTACCAGTTTTTAAAAATGACGTCATTAAAGTGCCCCCCGGCGTCGAACACATTCGAGTATTCTGTACACAAAATCATCCATGACAATGCTTCAGTAAATTGCCGTACATTTTCTTCACTTCAGTAACAATGAGCTTCGGGATATTACGAGGTTTTGTCTCGTATATACTTTTGACTTCAAATATCCCCAAAGGAAATAGTCGGGTGCTGTTAGGTACGGTGACCTCGCTGGCCATTTGATGTCTCCAAACCGTATAATTACACTCCCTCGAAAAATACATCTATTTTCGGTAAAACTGTAAAAAAAATTCGCCATTTTCGAGGTGTGTCTGTAAGGTGGCGTAAAGGACGTCGAGAAAGCAAGTTTTATTCTGTTAGTCGTCTCACAATAATGTTAGTGGAAACAAGGTTCATTAGTTGTACTATGTCACTGCATGTCTCTGGAAAGACATACTATTGGCCGAGATCGCTCCTCTCGGAGTCAGCCTTATGAGTCACTTCTATATTGTCGGGATCATTCTGAATAGTCCAAAGCCTTCCCAGTACGTGTGTGCTCCCTCCGTGTTCCAACTGCTCCCAACACAGTCATACAGTTCCCTCGCAACCATCCAGGGGGCAGGCAATTCGACGGAACGACCACCCTGTCTCCCGTAGTCCAACGATTCGACCTCTCTCGTACTATTTACGTTCATACCTGTATCGAATGCGTTGCCGAGGCTTGCTAGCTACTCACTGATGCTCATTCAACAAGCATATTGCCCGTAGCTTCGTGCTACAACCGTTTACATTACAAGGGCTGTAACGACGTTAGCTTCCCCTATTAGCAGTTACACAAAACGAGTCGCAGCCAGACTTAAATCATTTGCAGTATCACCTGTGGTGATGATGCATACCAACGTTCGCCTCTTGTGGATATTTCGTTCTGGATGCAGCTCTTTTTACGACAATGAGAGTGTTGAATAAGTTTATATATGTATGGAATTTCATATACTGTAGAACCACTTACCCCAGTCGACGATCCCCCAGCCTGAAGCTACCACAAACTGCATTTTGATGTCATGACTGACTTGTAGGCAAGAAGGCCGTACGTAATCGTTCATTATGACTTCACGATCCAGTTTGAGAAGACCGATGTCGTGGTAGTGAGAATAATACTTGTATAACGGATGACGAATCCACTTCACGACTGAGAAAAGTTGAGCGCTGGAGGTTTCTTTTGCAGTCTTAAGTTCAAGGACTCCCAGAAGCACCCAACTGGCCAAGCCTCTGAGAAAATATCATACGCAGACATAAGTATAACACAAAACTTTTGATGAGCATATGTACTGTTTAGAGATGTAGCTAGAAAAACTGGCTTTCACGTTATGAATGTTTTTATTAAAGTAGCAGTGAGCTATTATCATATGGACTTCATAAGCCCGTTTTAAATAATACACACCACTAACAGCTTGGGTACGATATCTTACAGTTATGTTTATTAATTATATTTTATAATCACAAGTTTTAGCCACAGAACTATTAAAATACTACTTAATCTGAAATTTGAATAAAAATTTGCCAAAACTTATTAAGGTGACAGATTTATAATATACTTGATCTCAAGTACAAGTTAGATATCATAGGTATAAATATGTGTTTTAACAATGTGATGGGATAGGTTAATCAAGGCTGGATACTGGCCCAGAATCCAGCCTCTCTAAAAAAAAAATGCAGCCAGTAATAATAGCAGCTTGTATAGCTATAACTCAGTGAGCTGCCGCAAGGGATCTATGGACGTCTACAGGAGTGACTACATATGTACGCAAGTGGCGACAGTACAACTAATTGCAGTTTACGAACAACTGACAGCGGTAGTNATGGCAGCCAGTAATAATAGCAGCTTGTATAGCTATAACTCAGTGAGCTGCCGCAAGGGATCTATGGACGTATACAGGAGTGACTACATATGTACGCAAGTGGCGACAGTACAACTAATTGCAGTTTACGAACAACTGACAGCGGTAGTGCCTGTGTATATGGCTCGTATCAGTTAACAACTGATTCTAAGATCACATAGTTCTCCTTTTATTCCTCTCTTACGTAAATGTGTGAATGGAAATAGTGGTATACAGAAACGGTGCAGCTCAATAGCAGAGCTGCTCATGCTCTGAAATATTAATGGGCAGCGAAGCATAAAAAATTAGAGACCATGGTTACAAAAGTTGACTGCAATAATAGTGTTGCCACTCCTATTAGTTTCATTACGTGGTAGGAGGTGTAAATAAGAGTTCACTCTTGGGTTGAATAACCCGATACATAAAACAATGTTCGGAGAATTGCTATTAATTCTAATTTTGTTTCATTTACTTAAGAAAAAAAATAGTTCAAAATCTCGATTTTAAAGTGCTCATGTCTCCCTTAACATTAAGTTTAGGTAGAACGTGATTTTACATAAAGGAACAGATTACGAGGTTTGTCGGTTGAATTCCACCCCGCCTTGTATTTGTAAATGTAAAAGCAAAATATTGTACAAAAATATTTACGCTGGAATTCAGGTACTGCACAGTAGTTAAATTAGTCGCGCATACTCTTATAAATACGAACAAAACCCTTGTTTGTATGTATTCATGAGTAACGCTCACTATCACTTTGTGGGAAGAGTGATCCTAGACCATAACAGCCAGCTTCCCAAGAGTCTCAATAGGGTGTAGTTACAAAGGAAGGAAATTTGATCGTCTCTAACCTCTTCTGACTGCCTGATATAGGTGTATTGTGGTTGGTCTTACTGAGGTTGATAATTTGATCTTGCTTCCACGGCAACACACGATTATTATGTTACTCAAATAGAGCACAAGTGAGGCTGCCATTGTATTGAGTTCGCCCAGTTATATTCCCCTGATATTTCGCTGACGAGGTGACAGACTGAGATGGAGCAAGGTTGACCTTGAAGATAGCTGTTGAAAAGTGTGCCTCTTTCAAGCAGGTGGTATGCACGTCTGGTACACTAGCAGTGACGTGTTTCGTATTGATAGTCAAGTGAGCCTATGTGCTGTATGTAAGCAGTGGTGTAGTTCAAGATTTGTAACTGGCGAACCGGGTTCGACTCCCGGCGGGGTCGCCCCGGATTTCGCATATGGTAATCATGCCGTTGGTTGGTGGGTTTTCTCGGGGATCTTCCGTTTCCCTTGCCCTTGCATACCGGCGCTGCTCCATTCTCACATCGCTTCACCATCATCGGCTCTGAAGACCACGATGTTAATAGCCGCCCGAATTTATTCACTCACTCAATGTAAATTTGGATAGAGTAAAGGAAAGTTCGTCTGGATATGTCGCCCCTACCCCGCCCGTCGTAACATACCCAGCAGATACAACGAAACGCCCGCCTGGGCGGGCGTCTCACTTTGGATCCGGAGAGGCGCAAGAAATTGAGGGGGAAAACTCGGCTGATGGAATTCGGCGCCGCATGTGAAATGGCAAAAGTAAACACACGGCTAGTGCCTTACATACCTGATTATTCACGAGGAGTTACCGCCACTCACAGGGTCTATTCCTTACATCATTTGGAGCAAAATATGTCATATAAATGTGGGTCCTATTCTCAATATTTACAGAGTAATTCGAACATTTGAAGAATTACGAATAAAATAATAACTCTTTCAGAAGTAAATACAGTGACGTATTAGCAGACCGTTTTTTTACAGTTCAACATCACAAATGCGTTAAACAAACTTACAAAATATGTTCAAAATGTTTCTGTCTACTTCCATACACTTGTCCGCATGCTTATGAACCGCACGTGTTGCTCTACGTAGCTGCACACGCCTGTCTTTGATTTCTGTAGCGGCATGCATGCTACGCGCAAGAAGTTCCTCGCGTTTTGTGCAGTCCTTTGGTAAACCATATCCTTCATCCATCCCCATAAGCAATAATCTAGTGGTGATAGATCTGGCGATCGAGGAGGCCAGGGGTGAAAACCACCTCGTCCTATCCATCTCTCAGGGAAATGTACATTTAAGTGTTCAACCACAGCACTGTGGAAGAGAGGAGGTGCACCATCATGCTGGAATATCATACGACGTCTCACTGCTAACGGAATATCCCCAAGTAATAGCGGCGGTTCTTCTTGCGAAAATGGCAGATACACAGCACCAGCCAAGCGTCCCGGGAAAATGAATGGCACAGTCAGCTGATAGTGTAGGACACCACACCACACATTGATGCTGAAACGGTGTTGATGACTCCTTTCCACTGTAAGGTGGGTATGCTGATTGTCGAATTACTCTGTAAATATTGGGAACAGCACCCACATTTATATGACATATTTTGCTCCAAATGATATCATGAATAAGCCATGTGAGTGGTGGTAACTCATCCTGAATCAGCCTGTATATAAAGTGCGGTAATGCCAGGCGTTCTCGGCATTCTTAAGGTGCTACACCACTGGTTCAAAAATATCTGGCGGGAAAATTATTCTCGAAGTTGGCCTTTTCTTGCCGAATATTCGTCTATCTGGAAGACAAGCTGCAGATACTCAAATCAATAATTTGGCGCAGTACGCTTGCACTGTGAAGCAACACTAGTTTTAGATTTTAAAGTAAATATTCCGAAACATAAATGTTGCTTGTCACAATAAACAATCAAAAGTAAACCTGAAAAAATCCAATATTAAGAAAAAGTATAGAATCTACGAATATCATATTTGAACTTTGTAGGAACTGGGCCATCATTTTCAGCGCCTTGATTAGACATCTGTTGGAGTGCAGAGAGAGAGATAAAAAACGGTGGACTGGACATATAACTGACTGCTGAACTACTGACCTCTTGCCAGCGCTGATGCAGTGCGCCGCCGTCAGCACAAACCGCTCGCTGATGAGACTGCCTCCACACATCCACGAAATGCTGCCTTCATCTCCGTAGCCAATCGCTGCCTGTGGAAACAATGTTACTGTATAATAACACGTTCAATTAACAAAAATCACACGTGCTGTGCATTAGTTGAACAGCGTAAGTATATCTCATGAGATGTTATTAATTATGATTGTACACGCATCCTAGCAGTTTATAAAACCAGTAAAAAATGAGAATGGATTACGAGAGAGTCTCATTAGAGTTACTTGGAAGGAGCGCGGAATGAAGACCGAATTATTACCTCAAATATTGCAATGCGTGTACATTCAGTCGAATGGCGTATTACGAAACCTTTCAGATCTGAAAATTTTTTCCAAATTTTGCAATGTAGTTGGCACACTGCATTTTTAACATATTTTTCTATAACTGGCTTATTTGCACGGCCGTTAATATAAATTTCTGCTAATATTAGTCAGATAATATTACACAGATTTATCTAAAATATTTTGAGCTCGATGTCTTCAGTGCAAATAAAATAATCTTTGAGTTTTGCTCAAATATATTATTAACGAAATAAAACTACGCTTGGGTTCACACATAAGAGCCTATAAAATTAATATTTATCGAGAAACTAAGGAAAATAGTTCACTGTTATTTTGCTCATAATGATATTATTCTTTTTTCGCGATAGATGGGCATACCGGATGATGTTGAGTCGCATGGCTTCAGTATAAATTGCTTTCATGACATACTATCAGGCTTCTTGCCTGTTCGTCGTCAAATTAACAACTTTACGACAAAAAGTAGTAGGTAATAATAACTTATTTTTACCTTTATTAGTGAACTAATAAAACAATAAAAGGTAGCTTAGTAACAAGTAAATTATATTTTATACAATTTTTTTCGTTCATTTGCACGGTAATGTTCAAGTGTTGCTGTTATTAAATAAATTGGTGACCCTACAAAATTTTCAAATATATACCACTAACCCTATTAAATAAGCACTAAAGTTAAGGTTTGGCATAGTATCTAACGCCTGCCCTTAAGCTACGCCTTATTCTTCACATGATTACCAAATTCCTTGGAACATGTATCGAGGGTTTTAAAATTTTTGTGATGTGGTATATTTCGCGGATCACGTAGCCTCTGGCTAGAAACGAAGGCAATGATGAATGTTACTGGTGACGCAAGATGATTAGCAGTCACTGCTCCAAATACGTACCATGTGAGGGTACTTCTTCGGCAATGTGTAAGCTCCCCCAACGATGTCGTTTCTGATCAGGAATATTTCCACGTCCTCAGGAATCCGCCATCTGGAGTGTGTCTCTAGGGGCAGAGCCTGTCTCTCTCTTGAGGCAGTGCTGTATTTTTCACACACTACGGAATATGACATAAATAAAACAATGTTATATATGTGTATTTTATTATAGTGTTAACCCTTTGGTATATCGGCACACACTTCAAAACGTCACCTATTATTATAAGGACCTTTAAGCTATCGTGTTATTTACACAGTTTACATACATATTGTTCCAATTCCAGAGCAGCGAAAATATATCATGCCTAGCAGAAATTGTTTTCAAACTACATTTTGCAAATTAAAATTTTACGCCGATTTAATAAGGTGCCCCAACATCATAGCAGTTGCCACGCTTGCTTTGTAACGAGAATACCGCCTGCAAGAAACCACGTCAGGTTTTGGTATATTTTCTATGATTTCTTGAGGTAATTTGTCGATTTATTTCTTATTAACTTTATAACTTAAATATCGGCCAAGTTATTCTCATTTAAAATTTAACAAACCTGTATTTTTAAAATTTTTGTTTGTTAAGATGTAATTTCTACATAATTGTCTGCTACTTGAATTGTACCCTCAGGAAAACTTAGGTATATTTTAACGGCTGACATGTATATGTAGTTATTAACGTGAATGCTAAAAAAAAACAGCAACGTGTCATACGTGTAAATTTACAAAAAAAAAAAAAGTAATTAACTTCTAATATTACAACTGAAAAAAACCGTTTTGTAGGTAATTTCTGCACTGTGGCCATCAAACTCTTCTTCTCTCGCTTCCTTATTTATTTTCAGAGGAACTGGCGTTTAAATGTGTATAAATGATGTGTTGTATCCTCCATCAAGGACTATCACCCCGGACGAGTTCCTTTAACGATTAGTGCTGTATAAACTTAGTATATAGTTAGTTCTATTTGCGTTGTTTTGTGGTAGCTCATAAAGCGCCTGCGGGAAAAAAATTAAGAAAAGCACATATTGAAGCAGACGAGCTGCCCGGTCCACGCAATTGGTTTCAATAACCCATTTTACTACATAACAATATATGCATTTTACTTTGCTGACTTACTGTCCCTTACAGAAACAGAGGTACACGATAGTACTCCCCCTCCCTCTCCACAGACCTTTTTTCTCCTCTAGAATTAATTATTTTCCAGGTGGCTTCCTTCCATTTCAAATTTTGACATACTTCTAATGAATGCAGAGGTCATAATTGTTCCCATTAATCAGCCACTGCCGATATTATTTCATATCTACGGAGGCTCTTCTTATATTTATTCTTTCCTCCATACTATAGGCGTTATCGTACATACTGGCCTCGGTTAAGTTTCTTGTAGTTCACTATAAAGTTGTTATAACACTCCCTCTTTTTTTTAGAACACATTTTACCATCACTTTTATTGTCCTTGCTGAAGTTCATAATTTCTTTATGAACTGTAATGTCTTCCAAATTTTTTGGTCTTATTCATAAGAATTCTTATAAAACACTCGCCTTTTTCAGTTATGATCATTGATTTACCTATTCCAAAGTATTTTCACAATTTCAGTGTTCGTGTTGTGCTGTTAGGAAAATCTTAACATAGTTTATGTCCTTTCCATACAGGAAAAAAAGATCTGTTAATATTAGTAATGAATTCGTTCTATTATAATTATGACCACAACTATGCGTGATTCAGCAGATGTTACAGAACATCAGTTTCAGTAAATTTACAAAATGCACATCAAAACTTGTTTAGCATATTCCGCATTCGCACTGAAGCATGACTAATTAGAGCTATTTTATATTTCATTATAAAGCACACTACTTTAGAAAATAGTCCGGTTACTTATTTATTAAAGTATCAAGAGAGTATCACAAAACCAACAAAGAAACAACTTTCGCCTTTTAAAAAGTGAAACCGGTGTCTCACGTTCCTGTTTCCCGTATCGAAAACATGCAAAAAATCGTTACGTAAACGCAGTTCGCCTACAAATATCCGGTGAATTAAAATGCAAACTTCCTGCGACGTATCGCAATGACTTTGGTACCCAGCGTCGTGGAGGTGGCTTTGTGTCGGATGGTCTCGGTTTGTTACGGATGTTTAGCGTGCATTCCGACCACGTCCACCCACCGTGGCGTCCAACGCTATATTGGCGCGCAGTGTTGCCAGATGGGGAAAATGGAATTCTGGTATTATGCGACGTGAAATTCTGGTATTCTCCATAAAATTCTGGTACTCTAATGAAAATAAGTCCTCCCCTCACCACTCCCTTCCTCACAGTTTTATATTTACGTTACAGCAGTTTTAAGTCCCAAATAAATGTAGCATTATTTACAAACAACCGTTAAAAAATTTACTAGGGATTTTGTATTGATATTGGTTAGATTTTACGTTTATATTTTTTCAGGGTGCACAGATATCACTTGCCGGTACTCATTTTTAAAAAGAAAATTTTAATTCACTCTAAAGGCTAAAAATACATAAATAATTTTTAAATGTCTTCATGACAATATAATCTGATTTAAAACTATGTATGGCTACTACAAACTGCACGTACAATATAACATAAAATACTCTTCAGCAATTGTGATATACAATTATTTATTTTTAGTTAACAAAATAGTTTAAATTAACTTATACTTTCGCTACGTCAGCAAATTTTAGCAATTTTTGTGACCAAAAGCAATCTGGTATATATGCATACCAAAATGAGAAAAGTCTGGTACCTGGTACAAAGATAGTAAATCTGGTACAAATGTCAGAATTCTGGTACATCAGGCAATACTTCTGGCGCGCTGGCCATGGTGACGCAGCGCTCGCCCACACCTCCTTCGTGTCACGAGATATTACGGCGTTCTGACGGCGAGTTGCTTGCTGATTTGTTACAACGCTGATGACGTACTATATCACGTTAGGCAGAAATAAAGACTTCAAGTCGGAATCAGTTATTTAAACGATCCTGCGTATGTGTACGAAAGCGTGGCAGTTTCTTCTTTTCTTCCGACTAGCTCGTTTTGAAAGATGCAGTTGCAACGTCTGTTTTCGAACATAGCCAAATGTTAGACAGCTAGTTTTTTTTTTCGGGTAATATATAGTGGGGAGGGGAAATATAATGCTGTAAATAACTGCAAAGGTATTGGGACCTGCTGGGTCGCGCCTAGGCCCTGCCACTAGGCGAGGCACTGGATTAATGAGCTCTCCGGTAGTTGGGAATCAAAGCCAGAATTTAAATGTGCAGATATTGTTTTCTGTCCATGTTAATACACACTCCGGTGCGAGATATTGAAAGTACGAAGGAAATGTACGTTGTAGTACGAGACTATCGGCAGGTCCCACCAGATGTTCTCTCCTGGTGACTCATCTACTGAGGTTGGACACGTGCTGGTAATGGTTGAAACTCTAGGCGAGTCATTTACCGGGGTTCTGCCAAGGATGCCATTTAGATAATAACATGCATTTGCATCTAAAATATCTTGTTTGGGGTTTAATATATGGATTTTGTTTCACAACTTTATATGTAATGCCGTCATTTTGTTCCAAGACTTCATGAACGAAAAATCACCATGTTGAGTCTAAACTTTATACATCGTTATGCAGCTGCGTGAAACAAATTGTCAGTTTGTTTTTAAACTTCGAACATTTATATAATTCATTCTGCCGATTTTTAAGCTGCAACATAACTTTATATATTCACATAGTTTTGACTCAAAATTTTAACATATTCTCTTTTGCAACTAAACTTATTACATGCAAATTTTAACGCGTTTGAACTTCTAAAAACATGCGAAAATCGTGGGATTTTTTTTTTTCNCTAAACTTATTACATGCAAATTTTAACGCGTTTGAACTTCTAAAAACATGCGAAAATCGTGGGATTTTTTTTTTTCGGACTTGCTTACTGACTCGCTTTTACATTTGATGGCATATAATTCAACATATTCAGTCTGAAGTNTTTTTTTTTTTCGGACTTGCTTACTGACTCGCTTTTACATTTGATGGCATATAATTCAACATATTCAGTCTGAAGTGAAGTGCGTAGTGTTTTCTGAAAAATAATGTCACATATACTTATCAAGTTTTGGAACTCACCGCCTTCTTCCCGCTACGAAACGGTTTGCTCAACCATACACCTTTCTTTATTCTTGGTGCGTTCTCCATACTGCGCCTGCATAAGGCGATGGATTACAACATGTTTCACTCACTATGCCCACAGAATGCACGTTACGACTAATTGTTGCTCGGTGATGCATTCGCTGAGTGGAACGTCCATTTTACGTCTGACCTTGTAGCTACCTGCCACTCGAATGTGCGGTGCATAGCTGCTCGAGACCAGCTGCTCATACCCGTCATCCCATGCGCAAGTGGCCACCCTGTTATCGCGTAATTCCAAATTGCCTTTACTTTTTTATATACCCTGGTAATTTTCAATGGCCCTTAAAGCTGCAGTCAGGAGATACCCCTCTATATTCTAGGTATTTAAAAAAGATCTTACCACTTACAGGTTTTCTCGGAGGACTTCCGTTTCTGTATCCTCATTTATTCCACTGCTGCAACAGCACTATCGTCTTCGCGTTATTATTCCATTCAAAGGTAGTTCATCTGGCAATGGTGATCATACCAAGGTTACAGCTCTCTATCATGGGAATTTACTACTAACAATTAGGTAGAATTCNCATCTGGCAATGGTGATCATACCAAGGTTACAGCTCTCTATCATGGGAATTTACTACTAACAATTAGGTAGAATTTACCGTGAGCATATATTCATTCATTGAATTCATCCAACGTCCCCACTGAACTTCACTTTCAGACTACTCCCTAAACATTTTTGCAAAGTATTTTATAATATCCACACAGATTACTCAGTCAAATCTTACTTTGTTTGGCCTTCTTCCCTGGCTTAATACGGAGAGCNTTTTATAATATCCACACAGATTACTCAGTCAAATCTTACTTTGTTTGGCCTTCTTCCCTGGCTTAATACGGAGAGCGCAGCACACTATTGGTGTATTCTTGTTGAACGAGCAAATGGTCGGCCTCCTAGTCAGATGAAGTTCTTCTACGACTCTCTTGCATGAGTGAATATTCTTGCAAATACCAGTTTGGCCACCTGAGAGCTTGCAGTGCTGGCCTGGAACATACAAAGAAATAGCTCAAGCAGACACAGAATACAGCTCTATTCCACCGTGGTCAGACATAATGAAACCTTTCAAAAATGCTTCATGTACGGAAATTAGTAAGCATGAATAAATTATTATTTAAACATGTTTAAAAGCCCATGTTAACAGGTTTTCATTCACTAATTTTTATTTGTTATTCTCTTATGTCACCGAAACATTAATTTTAACTTCAATTACATATTCAATAAGTAATTAAATAGAAGTTAACTAACTTCATGAGTAGACACAAGCTCAAGGTGCGGGGATCGGGANACATCTTGGAAGACCTTGACCTTTTAACTTTGGTTTTTGAGATCTTGAAGCTGTAATATTTTTTCAGGGCACATAAATGTTTCCGGTTAAAAATTTTCCAGAATTTTGCCAAGGGAAAGTCCATATAATTGCCAACACTTCCCTAAATTGTACAAAATTTAATAAAATTTAGATTTTATGCTTTAAGTTCTGGTTAGATGACTGTCAACTCAGATTTACTAAAAAAAAACTCCATAAAAATTGCCGACCTTCTCATAACACATGGAAATAATCATCGAATCCTCAAATATTTTGCGAGGATTTTGTAGTACTATGAAGTATTTGAAGAGCAGTGTGCTTTATCATTTCACGTATAATTTCGTCATTGCATATTTACCTTTTCTTTTGGTCTAATATTCTGGTTGTATAGCAGCCAATTTTAATTTTATAAAATGCTCTTCCTATCATTTGAAGTGTATGACTGACATAATTAATTTCATATGAAACAGCTACTGCACTCTATCTGAGATTGTACTGTCGCAATCGCCGATTTCGTAAAAGGATCTTACTCTTATCACAGTGGTTGTATGGATGCGAGTAAAGATACTACAGAGGCCTTTATTAAATGGTCTTCCATCCTCATTCATCATGTGGGGTCGTCATTTTGGCCCTTATAAAACCCTTGTTTTTCATCACGCTACTTGTGTAGCCACTGTATTGTATTTCACAAAATATTCTTGTTCCCTCTTTCTACCTCTATAGTTGTCCCTTGGATTTCGCAGAGTTATTCCTCTTTGCCATTTGACTTGTATTCCCGCTGATAATAAAATTCACTAAATGCCACTGATCTCCCATTCTACTAATATATTCACAATCTGCAAATATATTTCAGTTTCTTAAAATATGAGGAATCGACCTTATCAGCAGGTGGAAAGATTGATTACATAGCCCAAGTTTTACTAAGAAAATTAATTTACCCAAATATTCTAATAATTTTTTTGATTATAAATATTAACCATGTAATTTTTTAAATAAAACTAGACACAGTGATTCATAAAATATGCATATGAACATGGATACTCTTAATTTTAGATTTTAAGACGACGCAAGCTGTGTCAACTATAATCACAGGAGAAAGACTGGGGGAGCCGATATACATCCTGGTTTTTCATGAGTCTCGCTGAGTGAGCTGAACTCCATCATAGACGACACCTTGTTTCTACTACGTCAAAAACAATATATATGCATGCACACTGACAAAATATTCCACACACAGTAACATCAGCTGCAATGCAATCAATGTGAAATCATCTGTGCATTATTTTCTAATTATGCAATTAATTTCATTCTTACTTTAATATGAAGGAAGCACAGGGCAAATGGCAATACGAACACCATGAAAAGGGTGGGGTGTTAAAGTTAAGGCAAAGGCTCTTCTTGTCATGCTAGGTCTTGTGCCTGTTTTTAAAGTTATTATTAGTACGTTCTTGTATTTATTTACCTGTAAAAAATACCTCGAGTACCACATTTTTCTTTCTGAGTTGTTTTGCTTTCAAAATATATTAAGTTAAATGTGAGTTACTGAAATTTGTAAGTGCTTGCGTGTTCCTATCCCTTGTTGTTCCCTTTTAGTTCATTCATATTTTTCCCTTTCTTATGCATTTATTTTTTCCCCCTTTTCCGCACCTAGTGTTTAGGATGCGCCTATCGACATCTGGGCTGTGAACGCCTTCGCAACCTTCCAGCCGCTGCGACGTTTCATTTCTGAGTGTGTTGCTCGTGTTCTGTGGCCGTATCTCCGTCGGCGCCTGTTAGCTGCTTCCCACCTCATACTGGTGCCCTAGAAGAAGACTGACTTTAGGCACGGTGGCGCTGAAGACGTTATCTTCGGGTATGCTGCTGCAGTTATTTGTTCCCTTGCAGAGGGAATGCGGGACTTTGCTACAGTGAAGAATATCGAAGTATGGTCGATTGGACCATTTATTGACGTACTTCAAGATGTGTTATGTTTTTTCCACTTCAAAATTTTGTTTAACTATGAACTTTGTCTTTGTGAATTTCTACTGTCCTTGTTTCTTCGATGAGGATCTGGCTTTACCGTTTGAGAACTTTGGATAGAGGTTAACTTTGATTAGGGCACCAGTTTTAGAGGGGGAGATTGCGCCTAGTGGGGTGCCTCTTACGTCGGCAGCGGACTGTTTTAATTGCTATCGAACTTCAGCGCGCTCTTTCTCGTCGTTCGATTTCCTCTCCTTGCTACCTCTCCTGATTCCCCTTCCTCATTCCTCACGGCATTTGCGCAGCGCCGCGTTGTCTACTAGAACATTGTAGTATATTAGAGCCTTGTTTTTTTCTTCTGTAGCCGCCGTTGGTGACGGTTCAAATTTTTTAACCTTGGCGTCGGGTTGCGACGTCACTTTGTGTGTGTGCCGTTTGAATGGTTAACGAGTTTAATGGACTTCGAATTGGCGGCTTCTTCGAGTTATAAAGATTTTGCTACCATTTTGATCACGCTTTTCATTGTATTTCGAGGTTTATTGTAATATTGGCTGTGCAGGTTTTGTTCCTAAGGTCAGGTGCATTTGCGTCGAATTAGATTATATTATTAGAGCCTTGTCTTGCTGCGGGCCTACTACTTCAGCTACTTCCGAGACTGCTGCTGACAACTCTGGCTGCACTGCGTTACTGGTCACCGTTTACGTCCTTTTACGAATAGCTTGGCCGGCGATATTAAAATATTAAGGTGTGTCCTGGCGTGTGATAACCGTTGGTTTTGTGAATTTGTTGGTTGGTTTAACTGTGTGGCGAAGATGGCAGGACGAGATATATTATGGTGGTGTCATATTCTAGATTCTGTTTGGTAGCTGTGCTGTGTATTGTCTTGTTTCCACCCCCACTTTTAACGTTACCTGGTTTTAAGCTCATGGAGTTAAGAAAGGGAGGAGCTGGCATGACGTCACAAACTTGAAGCTCTGTCGTCTGCTAGTAGCCATATTACGGTTGGCAATGAAGACGTGATGGATAATTATTGTTAGTGCAAGGTTGTGGTAATTACTCAATTAGAGTCATTTCAGCAATAATTTGAAGTGGTATGTAAAATTTCAGTGTTTTATACTGACAGTGGCAATCAGTTGTTCTACCTGTGGTTGTACAAATTAATTTGAAAACCGAAATTACAGGCGTGACTTTTCACTGGTATGTGGAACATGTTGTGAATAAATTTGAATATATTTGTAACTAGCTACAGTATATTCATAATGTACACTCTATATTTGCGGTTTTCTTTACAGGTTTCGTAAGATGAAGTAAAGCCCAAATCTTGTATTGCAGCACTTCGGCGGAAAAATTGGCAACCTACTGTACACAGTGGAACATTTTCTGACCTCTTTAGAGAACACTATCGTGACAGAACTTTACCGAGTTGTATCATAATAAGAGATGAAACACTGCGTCCAGTTTTTTAAACGTATCTATTTAAGGCAAATACTAAATACCACTGGTAAACATAACCTATCACGCAGTCATGTGGGGTAACTTTTCACCAACATGGGTGTCTTAGAACCACGCCCAAAAATTGTATGCAATTTACTGTGTTGTTTATTAGCAAAGCTATAAATCAGGAAATTAAACATCAACGTAAACGTTTTAAATGAAGATGTAGCCTATAGTTGTTACAGAGTTTCCTGAAGTGGCTCAAAGTACCTCAGATTATTGTAAAGTAAATAGCCTAGGGTTAAGGCCATTCAAGTAAGGTTATCACAAATGTTTATTTAAGGTCTACCTAATCTATTTATGCACGGGCATTTTTATTTATTTGTTGTTCCCACATTTATCCAGTTTGCAACAGCATCCTAAGCACTCAAATAGCGCACTCGCACAGATACAGCACAAAAATCCTTGCTACATTTGCAGGAACATGTCTATTGTATGGACATTTTCGTAATATTTTACGGGCAGGTTACTTCCCTCAAAAATTTTTGTGCCGTGTGTTGTGTTGTCATGTTATGTGTTGTGTTTTTTCAGTGATGGTTCTGTTCATTAAGTAAACACTCTTTTTAAGTTTTTATTTACGTACTTTAAAACAATGCTCCAGTAAATTGTTAAAAATTTTGTCTTCGGAAAAAATGGGAAAAAATCTCGGAACATAGTATGTGCCGACAGTACTAATAGTGCTGAATATTAATTTCAATTGGGGCATCACAATATTAAAGTACATACTAAGAAATACGAAAGTGGGAAGCACAATGAATATCAGGGATATTGTGGGGTAAAACATGTGAAATATATGTAAATTGAATTGCATAACTGTGTTAAATGCAAGAGGACCTAACTTAACTTATCTTCTCGAAAGGTGAATCACAGGAGACAAGCAGGAATAAACAACAGTAATTCAACAGTGTCTGAATAAGATGTAATCCAGAGAATCCTTATTGCCTTTATTCCGACGCGTGATAGCGTCGTTGGCACACCCACCTCCTGAGATTCGCCTATCTGGGAAAACAGATCGTGGCGGAGAAAAAATATGTGCATTGAGAACGTGGTTTTACAGATATACTGGGTGCACAAGATAAAAAAAAGGTCGATGATTCGATGCAGACCATCCCTATCTGTATTTGTGTGGATCATCCCGAAGAGCCTTTTAGGGAAATTAAATTGAACCATAATTTGTCTAGGCTGGAGGAGTTAGCTGTAATCACTGCAGTGTTAGCCATGCTAGTACGACAAATGGAAGAAGGTCACCTGGAATGACCTACTCATAGAGTATGAGAATTTATTATATCTAATAATTGAGAGCCACATGCGGATAGGTTTTTAGTTTGATCCCGCAAAGACCTAGATGAGGTTAGGAACTATAGTAAGATGATTTTGACTATCCAAAACTCTTTCAGAGCTATCATGGGGTCTGATATCAGGTTCTATGACCTCAAAGTCATGGCATTGCTGGTGGGACCTGGCTTTATCTGGGATGGAGATATGGGTGGCTTAGGTGTGCATGACTGTGCACTGGGCAGCTGTGTCCTGGTGAATTCTCCTTTTCCAGCTACCAATTCAGGTGGATAATAGTGAAGTGGCGATGATCTGGAGTAAAGGTGTCAGGGGTCTGTCTGACCAGCCAACCACATTAATTGGCCATATCAACCATATGAACAGACCATACAGACCAACTGTGCAACCCACCCATACATACCAACAATACCAGGGGAAAATACGAACCGACCATACCAGCAAGCCATACAAATGACTATAACAAACGACCATTCCAACCGACCAGTATAACGACTATCAAGATCAGCCAACCATATAAATTGATCATGTCGACCAGCCGACCAGCCATACAAGTGGCCATTACTAGCTGACCAGACCAAGGGACCATACCAGCCGAAGAGGTCAAATGGCCTATAAAATCGACCAACCATACAGACTGTCCATTAATAGGGGACAATACCAAATTATTGTACCAATCATTGAGATCAACCAGATAACCAACCATACTGACCATCCAACCGGACCACCTAACCTTACCGACCAACCATACTGGCCAACGACTGAATTCTCCCATGACTGATTCCTGCTGAGACCAATTCCTGTCAAGCTGACTGGAACAATGGACAAGACCAACCGACCATACCAACCATCCATAACAATAGACGATAATTACCAATCTCTAAACAAGTCGCCTAATACGAATCTCATTGCTAACATCTTCGTGCAAAGCTTTATAAAACTTCGCAAATCATGTCACCCACCACGATAATGCAGCGAATCGAGTGATTAACGGAAAATGATGCGAAGATCGTCGCGAGCCATGTCGCGAACCAATATGCCAGTTACATATCATATCTAAAGAGTGTTGCGAACCATACCTTGAACCAAAACAATAGCTCCGAAACATTCCACAAGTATGTCGTGGACCATGTCACTAACCAAGACACAAGCTATAAAAAGTGTCCCGCAGTATATCGCCTGCCCCATCATGGAGCAATGCCTGAGCTATGCATGACGAAGATAGGTTGGCCGATGGAGGAATAACTTCACCACAAAAATAATCTGTGACGGCCTACACACACAAAAAATTCGCCAAAGTTGAGGTGAACTTGGATTGCTGTTTCTACATGAGGGTCATGGACATGGCTTGCCTTTGGTGCGATGGGACCCGCTCAATTGACCTTCTCGCTGCTGTTGCCTGCATGTGTGCTGGACGACAAATGGCGCTTGGCGCGCTAGTGTGCTACTTCGAAGCTTCACCTGCTGCCCTTCCCTCTCCTGCATGTCGCCCTGACGTCATGCCGGCCAGCCATGGCATCACCGGGGGGCGTTTCTGCTCTGTGAAAGTAGGAAATTGTTCCAGAAGACAACGACAATTTGTATAAAAGGCTTGGGTTCTCCCCTGTTCGAGGGATAGGCCAGGGACTTTATTAGATAAGGAATGGTTGTTTCTCTGTTTTTAAAAAAAGGGGAGGGTGTGCTCTGCATCATTACTAAAAGGTAGGTAATCTTAATTTTTTATTATTTTGTATGAAATCAACTAAATATAAATCGAAATATCTTTATGGGGAAATTAAAATCATGGGATTTTATTAAAATTGTTAAATAGGTTTTGTAATCCCATGTTGGGAATTTACATTTTTGTACTTCAGAAAAAGGAGGAAATTAATTTTTGTACCTACATTTTCTTTTACTTTGTAAACCCAAACTAAGCTTTATGATACCTTTTGATGACACACCAACAGGGGTCTCTATTCCTTGAAAATCGAACTCATTCTTGAGGAATCAGAGATGGAGTCCTATTTGCATGTGTCGGCAGAAACCATCACATGTAGATAGAAAAACTGCGCCACTCTGCTTCGTCAGTACGGCCAGTTGTAAAGGGTAATCAATTTAGGAATTTTGAATTAATTGAAAATTGTTTGGGGTTGCTACAGTGGGAAAGAGAGTGCAGCTAGTTTATGTGCATCAAACTAATTCCCTAAATGACTTCTAGATGAGCCGTTCGTACTGCCTGGATTCAAACTTTGGGAAAAGAATCCCTGCAGAAAGCGCTCACCGATGCGGGTGTAGCCTACAAGCCGGAGGACGGAATCAAAGTCTTGCGCCACAAGATGCGTGAGCTGGTGAGAAAAGGAGGTAATAAAATTGTAATAAAATTATCCGTACAAAGAAAAAGTATTGTCCCTAACAGACGGAGGATTGATTAAATCAAATGTAGCAGTGATAAAAACTAAAATTGAACAATTGTCATAGAAAATGCTGTTTCGTGTTTTTGAAAATTTATCACATGACGTAATATTGGCTATTGATTTTTGGGCAGCACCCACGCATGTATTGACGTAGCAAGAAAAGTGTTGAAATTTAGTTTTTTCCCCTGACACTGTTATTGCTTTGCAAATTTAGCCTTCCCGATGTCGAAAGATTCAGTTGTTACAATATTCTGAATATATAGTACAGGCATTAGACCAGTTAAAAATATAATATAGTGATGTGCTTAAGTCAAAGGTAGGGCCTTGTAAAGAGACTCCTGTTGTTTGGAAAATTAAAATATAGCGAGCCTGTCGTTTGCGTGTGTCTCCGCCCAAAATGTAAATATTTAAGCAGTTAAATATTTATTTAAAGGAACAGGGAAATGTGGAGAAATGCAGTAGTCCGTATGCAAGTCCGTCTTTTTTGTTACCGAAAAAAAAAAATGCCAGGTCAATATCGGTTAATATGTGATTATAGAAAGGTTAATACAAAATTGTACGTTGATTCTCATTTCCGGTACCAGTTATGGAAACTGTTTTCCAACACTTGCAAAGAGATAAATATTCCACCATATTGGATCATAATTCTGCTTTTTTACAGTGTGAGTTACATCTGGAAAGTAGAGCGCCGTTAGCGTTTCGCACCCCTTGGAGATTGTACCAGTGGACGCGTCTGCCCATGGGGGTAAATTCAGGGCCTCAATGTATGTCCCGAGAGTTGAATAACGTATTAGGACGGTACTTTTATGAGTTCGTCTTTACGTACATTGATGTCGTATGCGTATACAGTAACATGTTAGAGGAACACCTTAAACACTTGCGGACAGTGTTAGATGTTTTAAGGAAGGCTGGTCTGACGGCGAACAAAGAAAAAAATTAGTCGGGCACAACATGTGCGATATCTAGGGTTTATTATTTTGGAGAGTAATTTACACCCTGATCCTGAGAAAATAAAATACGTTGTAAATTTTCCACAACCAAAAAATTAAATTGGTGTAAAAAGATTTTTAGGAATGGTTGCATTTTATAATAAACTAGCAAACCGGCCCGGCTTCGCCCGGTAACAATTTAGTTTTTACAGCCATACTTTGAAAGACAAAAATGGTTACTGTGGGTCATCCTTAAAAGATAAACATATGCTATTGCGGACTTGTCTGTAGATCTTTTTGAGAGCTGCAATTCTGTAGTACATTAATTTTATGTATATCTTATGTTTTAGTCAGCGCAAGCCACGAAATCACCCTAAAACTGTTTTTTTTAATGACTAAACGTCGACATTACTCTACTAACCTTACATTAAATATAAATGTATTATACATCAAAACCTTCTTCAAGAAATTTTCTAAATTATTTTGAAAACCGCATCAAAATCCATCGAAGAGTTTAGAAGTACTAAGAGAATACACAGACAGACGCGGATAAGAGACTTTGTTTTATACTATTTAGAGATTAACTCCGAATTTTTCTGACCTTACATAACCATTAAACCAGTTGAAAAGAAAAAGTGTACATTTTGTGTGGAACGCAAAACAAGAAAACGGTTTTCAAAAATTTAAAGAAATGTTAGCTAATCCTCCTGTCTTGCATTTGCCAAATTTTTCTGATAAATATTTCTTGCACTGTGATGCAATTTCCGTGGCCGTGGGGACGTGTTTGAATCAAATAGAAAACGATCATTTTGTGCCGATGGCATACGTGAGTAAATTATTAACTCAGGCAGAACGTAAATTTACTATTAATGAAAAAAAGTGATTAAGTTGTATAACGGTAATGGAAAAGTTTTCAGATTATTTAGATCAAGCTCCATTTACTTTCTTTACGAATAACCAGGCTTTTAGCTGGTTGATAGAATCACTAAAGCCAGCTGGTAGATTGGCAAGGTGGTTAGTGCACCTCGCTCGTTTTAAATTTACCGTGCAGCACATAAAGTGGATCGATAATTCTGTAGTGGATGCGTTGTCACGCGTGTATTGCGAAAACGAGTTTGAGACAGTGGAAAATGGCGCCGCTGTGGATGGTCCGTTGTCCGATTCAGTTTCTGCTGGTATAAATGTTTTGGAATTAAATACGTTGCAAAAGTTTCCCAGTGCTTTTATTGATATAAAAGAACATCAAAATTCTGACACGGAAGGTAAACATATACTGTCTGAAATTAAAGATGGAGTTTCTTATTACGCAGTTTGTAAAGGATTTCTAGGGGAATGGACAAAAACAGGCAAATTCAGAGTTTTTGTACTTGAAAAACTAAGGGCGATGGTTTTTATATATGATCATGAATACTTTAACGGGGGACACGTAGGACGGGATAAAACCATAACCCGTGTGATAGAACTTTTTACGTGGCCAGGAGTGCGCAACGATTTAGAAAATTGGGTCAAGTGTTGCAATGCGTGCCGGCATGCAAAGCCAAAAAATAAAAAACTAGAAGGGCAATAAGCCGGTACAGTGGCATCGTATCCTTGGGAGCGCATTTATTTGGACGTGATGGGTCCACTGCCCCGCAGTACCCCTGGATACGTAAATGTCCTTGTTGTCATAGGCAGTTTAAGCAAATTTTTTGTATTTTTTCCGTTACGTACCATAAAGGCAGGGGATATTCGTAAGGTAGTTATGCAGAGATGATATAGTGTTTTTGGCTCGTCCGTGTTTGTAGTAACTGATAATGCTACGTGTTTTCTTTCTCAGGAGTTCAGAGATAAAAATTTTATATGGAGGGTAAAGATGGTGCAAACTGCTCCGTATCACACTCAGAAGAATTTAGTAGAACGGGTGAATTGAAACATTAAAATTTCCTTACGCAGTTTTCAATCTGATACGCAACGTCACTGGGATGACGTGTTATATTTGTTTTTCTGTGTTTTAATAATATTGTACATAGTGCTCATTAATATGCTCCATCAGAGGTATTTTCGGGGGTACGTTTGATGCACCCGTTAATAAATGTGTGGTCACTCCATAGCATTTGTTTAGAAAATGTGAGGAATAAAAAATTTGAAAAAATATGTTCAGATGTGATACGTCATTTAATTACGTATCACCTGAAAAATGGAACAGAAGAGTAACGTTTCATATAAAGACTTCAACTTTAAACCAAGTGATTTAATTTTAGTTGTAACTCATCACCTCAGTTCAAAAATATATATATATTTTTTTAGTCCTACGTTAGCCGTGAATTGGCGCTGCCCATACCAAATAGTTAAGTTCCTTTCACCCGTGTTAGTATTGATTATTGATCCAGATTCTCCCAGAAAATCTGAAAAGCTTCATATTTCCCAGTGTAAGAAATATTATGTACCCACAAATGCAGTGTAAAGAGGTTACCCTTTCCCCTAAAAATCTTGTAAGCTGTCTTGATATTTTCGATTTGAAAAGCCAAGTTGCATCAACCAAAAGATATTTAGAAATTTAATGTTTTAATGGGATATTTCCAGCATTTAGAATGGTATTATTGATATATATTTTAAAGAGTATTAATGGTATTAAATGGTGTATACTTTGTGTGCGTTGAATTAAATTAATATGGGAATGTGAGGAAAGGTAAATAGTCAAATTAAAAATACCAAGATCTATTACACGCTTATAAATTTTAAATTTAGTATTTTATATTGTTATTTTATGTGTGTAATGCGTTTTAAAAGCAGCCCCTATCTTGTAAGAGTTTAAATTGGATGAAGTTGCATTCTACGAGTCGCCTTTTTAAGTCTTTGGTGTATGTCTGTTTTATTGCTGCCTGTTTCTATCATCGAGACCCATATTCCACGTAAAAAGGAGCCTGGGGTAACGGTGTAGCCAGCCGATGCCTTGGGATTTTGAGGATACGTGAAGAACACCGATGTGGTCGAGTTCAGGGGAGGAGGGATGTGACGGTCTACACACATAAATAATTCGCCCAAGTTCGCCTCGCCTTGGATTGTTGTTTCTACATGAGGGTAGTGGACATGACTTACCTAGGGTGCGATGGGACTCACTCAACTGACCTTCTCGCTGCTGTTACCTGCATGAGTGCTGGACGGCAAATGGCGCGAGATGCACTAGTGTGCTGCTTCGAAGCTTCGCCTGCTGCCCATTTCCAACACTGCGCGTCTCCCTGACAATGTGAAGCCGGCCAGCCAAGTCACCACCAGGGGGCGTTTCCACTCCATGAACGTTGGTGGAAATTGTTCCAGAAGTCGACGACAATTTGTATAAAAGGCTTGGGTTCTCCTCTGCTCTGGGAGACAGGCCAGGGACTTTATTAGGGAAGGAACGGTTGTTCCTCCATTTAGAAATAATTGGGGGGGGGGGTTGCTCTACATCATTATAAAAGATATTTAATATTCATTTTAAATTATTTTTTATGAAACATCCCATATATAAATTGAAATGTCTTTGTGGAGAAATTAAAAACATATTATTTTATAAAACTTTTAAATAGATTTTGCTATCCTATATTGGGATTATATATTTTTGTACTTCAGAAAAAAGGGGAAAATATCTTTATTTTACTAAGTTTTCTTTTACTGTGCAAATCCAGACTAAGTTATGGTACCCTTTGATGAAACACTAATGAGGGGTTTCTATTTCTTTCAAATCAAACATCTTCCTGAGGAAACAGAGACAGTCATATTTGCACGTGTCTGCAGAAACCGTCACAATTCATGAGACCTCAGCTCCATTTCCAAATAAGTTGAGGATGCGGACATCGCCTATCTTAACCCATGAGGTCTCATGATTCGCGGCAGGGTTCATTACATATATTGAGGGATGTTTCTTAGCTCGCATATTGGTTTGTAACGTGGCTCTCGACGAGCTTATCGTCGTTTTCCGATAATCGCTACATGATTCGCTGCATGATCGGAATGGGTTAGATGTTTTGCAAAGCTTTGGGAGGATTTTCAAAGTTTTGTGCAAAATGGTTAGCAAGGAGATTCGTATTAGGCGACTTGTTTCGAGATTGATCTTCATGATCTTTTTGTATGGTTGGTTGGCATGGTCGGTTTGTCTTACTGATTGGTCTTGCCCATTATTCTAGTCAGTTGAGCAGGAGTTCGTCTCGGCAGCAGCCATTCTTTGGTGGAGTCAGTCGTTGGCTGGTATGGTTGATTGGTCTGGTTGATTGGCCTGGATGGCTGGTATGGTCGTTTGGTATAGTTAGTTAGTAATGGTCAGTCTGTATGGTTGAACGGCCAGCTAGTCTGGTCTGCTAGTATGGTCCTTTGGTGTGGTCAGCTAGTAATGCCTAGTTTGTGTGACTGGTCGGCTGATCGACATGATTGGTCGGTGTGGTTGACTGATTTTGATAGTTATTAGACTGGCCGGCTGGAATGTTTGTTTGGCATGGTTGGTTCGTATGGTTTGCTGGTACGTTTGGCTGGCATGATCGGCTCATATATTTAGTGATGGTTGGTATGACTGGTTCATATAGTTGTTTGATATGGATGGTTAATATTGCTGGTTCGTGTGGCCGCCTGGCATGGTTGGATCATATGGTTGTCCTGTATGGTTGGTTCATATGGTCTATTTACTCTCTTTGTATGGCTGGGTGGTATGAAACCATGTCCTGGTTGGGGAAAAGTGTATTTCGAGAATGTAACCTTTGATCCTGTAAATTTATTTGTAATAAATTCAAATATCCTATTTTTATTATCAATAGAGAATCCGTTATTTTATATGAGTATTGAAAGTTGGAACCTTCAGTAGACATTTCTTTTAATCGGTAGAATAAGGTGTGAGAGTAGCACTTATTTGGTTAACATACCTTGGGATTTTAATTGTACCCACAGCAAGCCCTGTATGGAGGTCATATTACAATTTAAATTCCTTGGTACCTCACCCTCTGTGGTCAGCTTTTATGGTACAATGGATAAAACCAAGCAAGTAGGCTTTGAAAGATGATGTGAGGACGATATGGTTGCATAGTTTTAGGCGACCATTTAAGCCCTCGAGACACCGCACCATTACAAATTATATGGTATGGTCAGTTCGTACAGTTTGTTGGTGTGATTTGTTGTAATGTTTGGATAGTATGGGTGGCTCATATGGGTGGCTCATATGGGTGGTTCGTATAGTTGGTCTTGCCTATTGGTATGCCCAGTCGGCCTTGCTGTGTTGTTGGCCTGGTTGGGTGGAATGGGTGTTTGGTATGGATGACTCATATGTTTGGTTCGTACGATTGTCTGTTATGGTCGTTTCATATGGTTGGCTGGTATGGTCAGTTAATATGGTCTACTGGTGTGGTTGGTTAGTATGGCTAGCTGGTAATATCAATTAATATGGTCGGGATGTATCATCAATTCGTATGGCCATCTGGTATGGTCTGTTTGTATGGTAATTTCGTATGGTCGGTTGGCATATTTGGTTCATATAGTTTAATTGTATGGATGTTTCGTATGGTCGGCTGGTATGGTTGGTTCATATGGCAAGCTGGAATGGTCGGTTCATATGGTCGTCTGGTGTGGATGAGTGCTATGGTCGGCTGATATAGTGGGTTTGTATGGTCAGCTGGTATGGATGGTTCATATTATCGGCTGGTATATATGGTTTGTATGGTCTGCTGGTATGGATGGTTCGTATAGTCTGTGGGAATGGATGGTTTGTGTGAGTAGCTGGTATGGATGGTTTGTATGACTGGCTGGCATGGATGGTTTGTATGACTGGCTGGTATGGATGGTTTGTATGACTGGCTGGTATGGATGGTTTGTATGACTGGCTGGTATGGATTGTTCTCATGACTGGATGGTAGAGCTGGTTTGTATGGCTGGTATGGTCAGTTTGAATGGCTGGCTTGTACAATCGGTTCATATGACTGGCTGGTATAGTCGGTTTGTATGGCTGACTGGTATGTGAGGTTTGTATAGTTGGTATAGTTCCCTGGTATGGGTGGATAGTATGGTCAGTAAGGAGACATATTTTGTATTGTTGTGCCATATGGTCATTTTTTGGTTGGCTTTGTATGTTAAGTTTGCCTATTCGTCTGGTGTGGTTGCTTGATATGGATGGTTGGTATGGCTGAATGATCTTGATAGTTGTTAGATTAGTTGGCTGCTGTGATCGGTTGTTATGTCTAGTTGGTATTATTGACTGGTATGATGAGTTCGTATTTTTTGCCTGGTATTGTTGGCTTGTATGGTTTACCCTTATGGAAGGTCTTGCCCATCGGTATGGCCAATCGCCCTTGGTGGCTGGTTGGCCTGGCTGTTATAGTAGGTTTGTATGGTTGGCTGTATCGGTGGTTCGTATGGTTGCTATGGTCAGTTTCAGTGGTCGTCTGGTATGGGTGTGTGGTCTAGTCAGCTGGTATGAACAGCATGTATGGTTGGTCGGTAATGGTAGTTGGTTGGTCATGTTTGTTGGTATGGTCGTTCTTGTTATGTAGTTGACCTGTTCATTTTATGACATTTTGGTCTGATCGGCCTTGTCATTTGGTCGGTCTTGTCGGTTGGTAGCCCCAGTCGGCCTTGATGGTTTGATGGCCGATTGCTTGGTTGGAAGTGACTATCGTCAACGATTCGAAAATAGTGGTCAACTACGCTTATAGAAGGCCTAGACAATAGGCAGATGTATCGGGCAGATTCAGTTTATGCTGTCCTCGTACATTCCAATTTTCAATGTCCTAGCCCTAATTGCTTGCGAACTGTATCGCTGATAATATAAATGGTCCAGCTAGAGTCAGCAATGATACCACCAAAGACGAAGTAGGGATATGCACCTGTCGCAAGCATACCATATAAATAAAGCTTCGTCTTGTTAATACTCTCCAATAGCTCATTGGTTTGAGCAGGCGCTTAAAATAAGAGAAAGGTTTACTTAGGTGCGATAATATGTTTATGCATAATTACAAACACGAATGTTAGAAACATTCATACTATGATGGAAGTGTCAAACACAGCATAACTTATAAGAATGATAGCTACGGTGGTAATGGGAGAGATGACTATCTATCATCTGTCACCTCAGACAAAGAACTGTGATGTGGAGCGACTTTGGTCACATCGTTTATCTACAGAGGTTGTGATGTCTTGTAACCAACAAGTAATCATATGCGAACAATGGACATGGACATTAAATATTTTCCTCGCTAGCACAATCTCGTAGTTGTGGGTGTCGAGCTATGGCAGGTAAATGGGGTGCGGTGAGGAGGGGCCGATGAAATGGCCAATTAAATATAGTGGTGGAATGGAGGAAGTCGAACTTTGTAAATTGATTTTGCTGAATTAAATGTAGTGTGAGGGAGCCCGGGAGTGGGGGAAGAGGGGAAGGACTAGTCGCACGTTAGTTAATAATTAGACGAGGTATGTCATCTGATTAGTGGGGGTGGAGGGGAACCGACTAATCAGTCGAATTATAATGAGTGTATGGAGTGGAGGAAACTAGCTAATTAAGGGGGAGAGGACGGGCTTTAGCACATAGGGGGAGGGGTTAGGCATCGGACAGTGAGGAATGGTGGAGTGCCGAGTGGTGGGTTGGCAGCGAGAGTGGATGGTGAGGGTGTCGAGCTATGGCAAATATGGGGAGTAAATGGTGAGGGGGGAGAATCGGGTGGTGGGCTGATGGCATGGGTGGATGGTGAGGGGTTCGAACTATGGCAAGTAAATTGTGAGGGAAGTGGAGAGTCGATTGGTGTTGGTAGTGTGGTATAGCGGGGAGGGGAGAGGGAATGTGTGTTACATAATGCCAATCATTCATCTTGGTGCCTGAGAGTTGGCAAATTGATCGAACAATATGTCAATGATTAATTGGCACAGAGGTCGAGGGGAACCGAATTATCAGTCACCTGCTGATGGTCGTCCCATGGAGTGGCTGTGCTCTGCCACCTTTACGAGAATGGGACCCTCCATGTCATACACATCCAATATGGTGTTTGGCAGCAATACTGTAATTTTTGTCGATTTTTAAGAGTTTTTTATTTTTTTTTTTTAGTTTTTCTCGATTTTTAGTTTAAGGCCACTGGAGTCAAGGTTAGTGTCACCTAAATCCAACATGGCACTTAGGTTTAGTAATTTTTTCCCCTCGATGTTTTAGAACTTTTAACGATTTTCTCCATTTTCAAGTTTAAGGTCACTGGAGTCAATGTCACCTACATCCAACATAGTGGTCAGGGGCAAATAATGTAAACAAACATGGCAGACAAGTGCGACCTCCAACTGGCACGTCATCCAAGATGGAGGACAGTTCTTTGGCACCATCACCATCTACCCTTGTGCTCGGATCGGCTTTTTCTTTCTACTATCGCAGGTTCAAAATTTGTTTTGCTCAATTTAATGTGTTGGTACCGCTGAAGTTTTTAAACGGTTAACGGTATCAGGTATTTACTGTAAATACCGACGGAAATCCTTGTCAGTAGGGAATGTACATTTGAAAGTTTTGAATGTAAATTACTGGCCGCCGCTATTCCTATGCGAGCGATGCGTAGGTGGGAGGGAGAACTTGTACACCGTGCACAAAGACCTAATTAGCTTTTTCACGTTTACGTAGGTTATATTACTGACGACAGGACTTTAAATTGTACACTATAGAAGAAACATTCTTTGGTTTTATTGTTGATAATTTGTCGCTTCGTGTATTAGGTATGCACCTTGTTAAAGATTTAAAGTTTAAAGGTTATATGGCCAACGCAATGGCATGTTTAACGACATAAAACTTGGATCCCAAAAATAATTGTGGCTCTCCTTCGCGAATGAGTATTTCGTAACAGCACAGATATGATCACTTGTTGATTGATATTTTCTGAAGTTCAGTATCAAATCTGAGTGCCTACGCCTTTAGCAAAATTGTTTTCGCGCTGCATTACGACATGATGAGACCTTAGTTCATATCCCTGATAAGGCAATATAGTATATGTACATTTTTTTAAGGAAAATGTTGTGGAAGATCTAGTTATTTTAGTATATAAACTGCCTGTTAGTCAACGGAAAGGCATAGAAGAGATATTGTTATANTTAGTTCATATCCCTGATAAGGCAATATAGTATATGTACATTTTTTTAAGGAAAATGTTGTGGAAGATCTAGTTATATTAGTATATAAACTGCCTGTTAGTCAACGGAAAGGCATAGAAGAGATANCAAAACCCAGCATAAAGTAATGTTTCAGCAAAGCACGCATGCAGCTGTAAACATGCCGCCAGTATATACAGAATGCAGCAAAAAACCATGTCAGTAATTCGAGGAACCAATTCCCTTCTCTAAAGAAAGAAAAAACGTTACACGAACATACGTCCGGAAAAGCCTAGTTTCTTTACTACAGCTCCCATTGCATAACGGACTTTGTAGGCTATTATAGCACGCGGGCTGGCTCATGCTTATTTTCCAAAACAACACGCATGTCGTTAGTTGGGAATGCTTCATACGTTTGACTGTTGAATTTCCTTTACAGAAAATGTGCTCCCACTAAACAGTTACCAACGCTGGCCCAAACATTGACTGTGAATTGTTGTTGGAGCCGTTTTTGAACAATTGCGCGAATTTTCGTGTTCCTGCGTGTGTTAATTGTGGTAATTAATTATCTGTTCCCGTTGGAATGCCGCTTCATCCCTAAACAACGCCGATTCATAGTAGGCTGGTTCACACATTGTCGTGATAACCAAAGGCAGAACGTACATAGTGCAGGAAAATCCGCTGGTATCAAGGCATGAACGCGCTGTAAATGGTACTGATGCAGTACTCCCCACACCACCATGTGATCAACACTAAATGTAGCAGCTACTTGCCATGTGCTGACAATGGGGTTCTCGTTCACCATACGCAGAACCGCCTCCTCCAACACTGGCATTCTCGTCATCCTGGCCACCCGTCGCCAGTGGCGGGCTTGAACTTTCCATGTTCCCTCAGACGGTGATTGATTGCTTCAAATATCCTCTTATCTGGGCACCGTTGTTCTGGGAATCTTGCACGATATAAACGTTGTGCGGCATTGCAGTTACCGTTTGCCAACCTATACACGAAATGCGCGTCAGCTAACTCCGCGTTTGAATATTCCATTCTCTAACTCTACCCACGTCTGACTGATGCACACGCGACACTCGTAGCTTCCAGGTCGATGCTTCATCGAACAGTGCGCTGTGTTCGATTAAACGGTCACGTCTAGTATGGAGCTGCAGTCACACTACAGCTGTGATGGTATTTCACACAAACGTGATCCAGCTCGCAGGCTGTGCAATGCACGTTATGTAATGGCTTCTGTAGTAAAGAAACGATGCGTTTCCGGACCTACTGTAAGTTCATTAAAGTTTTTCTTCCTCTTGACGCGAGAATTGTTTCCCCGACGTATTGAGATATAGTTTTGTAACATTCTGACTGGAACCAGAAAATTTAAAACGAGGCCTTACATCCCGTTAAAATTTTGTCACGCGATATTTTTATCTGCTGGTGGATGCGAGCATGACCAGGGAGGTGGGGCGAAGGAAAGTTTATGGGGCGCAGCGCTAACTGGCATAGGGATACAACCACACAATAACTGTAGCAAAAGGATGCAAGAAATTGTTACGGTAGTAGGGAGATGTTAACGTCTCGTAGAAAGCGAGGTCATTACAGACGGAGAAAGTTGCTTAAAGAAGCAGGCGCGGAGAAGGAACTGGCCATGGTGTTTAGTAAAGAACCATCCCAGCAGTCACCGGGAGTGATTTTGGGAGATATGGTCCTCCCGAATCCGAGTCGGATGGTTTACCACTGTGCCACATAGATCGGTGAAAATGTTACGTGCTTTTCGGTGTAACGCCAAGCTGTGCCGAAGAATGTTTACTTACCTTGCAGCAGCTGAGCTGTGCTGAAAGCAGCCAGCAAAATGACCGTCAAGGATGAGATCAGTGCGCTCATGACGATCTCCTGCAGTTGTCGTGGCGGTGCGGCCGTCCTTTTTACGCTCGCTGTTCGCTGTGCATGCTCGCGTTTCTGTAGATTGACTGTTTGCTTCCTGTGTGGCGTGAATAGGGAAACGTAAGGAGGGGCACGAAGGAAAGAACAAGCAGCGGAAGGAGCGGTTCTGCGGTAAATATGGCTGTCGCCGCATGGATAGCGCAGAACAGGAACTCAACATCCGACATCGCTCTTTATAGTGACGTGTCTTCGATATTTAAGATTTAAATGAAATTAATTTACTATATCAATTACTCCCATAGATACCTTAGGACTAATCAATAAAAATTATGTTTTATTTGAAAAATGAACAAGTCCCTCGTCTACACTGTCGGTTTTTCCTTTAACATTGTTTCTTATGCTTCACTGTAATAAGCGATATTCAAATTCCACCGGAGTAGCCAGATCTATTATTACCTAATAAAGTTTGTGTAACACACGAAAATATCAGTCCAAGCGTTGTTGGCTGCGGTATAAGAACAATTGGGGAAGGAGTCCCTTTAGGAACTGTAACGGTGTCGTGCGTGTTGTGAGTCAACAGTGTCCCTAATCGGTGCTGAGTGTTGCAACCGCTGACCCCAAAGGGGCTAGGCTCGAGATGGCCGAGCGTGTACGCTCGGCCGGCTGCAACACTTAGGTGTAGTGCTACGATAACTAACTCTCTCTCTTTCTCTCTCTTTCTCTCTTTCTCTCTTTCTCTCTTTCTCTCTTTCTCTCTTTCTCTCTTTCTCTCTCTCTCTCTNCTCTCTCTCTCTCTCTCTCTCTCTCTCTCTCTCTCTCTCTCTCTCTCTCTCTCTCGTTGATTCTGCCCAAGAACCAAGCCGCGCCTCCAAAAAGAAGGCCAAAGAAGCGTGCTAGTCGCAAGCAACTCTCCTCTACCATCACTCATTGGCCACGAAGGGAATTGTACTTTGTACTCCCCCACACACCGATTTCCTATTCGTCGCCAGAAGTCGAAGTGTGATAATCGAGGAGAAATTAATGAGGGGAGGGGTAAGAATTCCCGGTAAATCTAGTCTCATATCTGAAGTGCATAACATTTTCAAGCTCATGCTGTGAGAGATAGAAAATAAATTTACTATATATCTTTCTACATTTCTCCCATAAGCGTAACACTCGCAGAGAGGTGCATAAGATGTCCAAGGTGATGTCGTGAGAGACAGAATATTATCATTTCATCTCATTTGCACAGTCTAAGATACTTCGCAGTCGTCATTTCCCATAATTTATAATACATTAGTGAACCGGCCGGCTTCGCCCGGGCACAATTGAGTTTTACAATTATACGCTAATAAATAAATTGGGAAGAGACAATTCATTTATGTGAAAACAGAATTATAAAATTATACTATGTTGGTCTAGGTTTTTAACTGATTACGGCAACCTGAAAGGAAGGAAATATTTTTTACACGATAGCCAAGAAGTAGGGTAATGTTTTTGGAGTGTATCTGTGCAACTATCGCGTAGTTACCACATTTCCGCTTTCCAACGTCGATGTATGAAAATCAAAACGCGAGTTTCATCAAGTTGTAGCTTTAGAAATAAGGGTACCTAGGTACTCCTTTTGCGCTTGGCTGAGGGATCTTGATCGATCACCAAAGTTAAGCAGCGTTCCCAGCGGCACACATTTGAATGGGTGACCGTTCAGTGGCATAACATCTGACCGCTTCCGGGCTTCGGAGAGTACGTTAAATATTCTGTCCCGGTTGTTATCGATTGATAGCAGTCGTTAAGCCATTTCAGAGGTCCTTGGGCGGTCACGTTTCCAGCCGTTGCAGAATTATCTTTTATTGTTATTCCACAGGAACCGTTCAATTTCCCTATTCCAGGACCTAGAGTACCTACATACCAAATTACATCAAAATCCATTAAGCCGTTATGGAGCTGATTGGTAAAAAAAAAACACACACACACACACACACACACACTTCACATTTACAATATTAGTAAGATGGTCAGTCTCGCTAAGGGTACAGAGAAATCAGAAAACGTGCGAGAGTCTCAACCTTCCCCACCTTTCTTCGCCTTTATTGACAAGCCTACAGCAGATGCCTTCCATCAGTGGAGGGTGAGGAAGGGGCGGTGGGAAGGGTGGGGGAGTGGGGTTACTGCAAATTATAGAAAAAAATTATATTTTAAAAAAAAAATACATTGGAAAAATTGCAAAATTTACGTAATGAAGTAAAACATGAATTAATTGATTTGTTACGTTTTTATTTTTTTTGTACGAAAAAAATTATAATTTTATTTTAAAAATCATGATTGCGGACTATTTTATTTTTGCGGACGAAAATACGCGCAGATGAGAATCGACACCCCTACCTCATCCACGGAAGAATACATCAATATCGTACTGGTTAACAATATAAGCTGGAAACGAGCCTGTTTCCTCCCATTTTGTCTTGTGAATCAGCTTCGCGCATTTCCAGGCATTCTCCAGTTTTCAACGATTTTCTGCTTCCATCAAACTCACATACTGTTGCAAAATTTTTTAGGAACTGAATTTTTTTTGCTAATGATTTCAAGAGCGCGTCTTGTTTATTTAATATGACTGTTAAAAATCAAAGCTTTCATTCGAGCATTATAAATAAAGTTCTTGACCAAAAAATTTTTATTTTTCGGGTAATAAATTGTTAATCCAGTTTTTTTTAATATATGCATAACTGCATTTCTTCCGTCCGCATTCGTAAGAGTGAATGGACGTGTAGCTGCGGTGTACGTGCTTATCGTAATGTAGGTCAGGAGGACAGACGGAGCTGACTAGGCACACCCAGCCAGGCGAGCGCTCGCACCAAGGCCGTCAACCGCAGCTAACATGCATCGTGCTCCCTGCTCAGTAATAATAATTTATGCGTTTCTATTTAATAGTAAAGCTAGGATATACGTATTGATTTTTAAAATTATTTATAAACGGAGAAACGCTCGCCTCATCTCGGCTCAATTGTCGAAATACTTGCTTAAAGTAAAAAAAAAAATCACTTCCCATCACGCCAGGTGAATTATTTTGACGAGCGTAAAGAAAACCTCTTCGTTTCTCAAAAGTATTAGGAAAATATGTTTCTTATATAAGCAGTCATACTTTTTTACGTTGCTGAAAACAATACGTTAGTGATCATTAAAAATAGTTATATTTTTTGTGTGCAAATTGCATCTAGCATACACACTCCTTTATTTAGAGGTACCGCAATTTCACACGAATATTTCAGATTAAATGTAAAGACAGACTTAAATATTGTGTTCACGTTAAAAAAAATATAGACACGCTAAACTCACAGCTTTCTTTACAAAGAAAACTTATTTTTAGCCGTTTGATTTCCATCGTATCCCACATAAAAACGATGTATTTCAAACATAAGTAAAAACGTTTCAGCCTGCATGGCTAGAGTTCCCCCAGCATGCTTTAAGTGCCAGAAATAATCGTAGGTAGGCGAGCCCCTTAAGATTTTTTACCGAAATATCGGTCCGCAACCAATATTTCGTATTGCTAGAATTATTCGTGAGGTATGATACCGGAGGTCAGGGAACGTCTGCCGTCCGATATTACAGCGACAGGAGCCGGACGCACGGCCGGCTGGCCCGTTATCGCGAACTCGAGTCTTGTCATCACGTTTGCATCGGCTGAAGAAAACACGCATCGTTTCCCCTTCACAACATTTACAGATGTTTGATTCCTGCACGCTTTATTGTGAGGCATTAGTCTGATTACTCGCCTCCCACTTAGATGAGTCAGTTCGATTCTCGGTAGAGTGTATGCCACCCTGAGAGGAATATCCTCGGGGCTGTTCCGACGTATAAGGTCACATGGGAAAGAACCGAAGTCGAGAGAAACAGGGCAAGTCCCTAGAAATCGCTGATATAAGCCCTCGACGAAGGAATCAGAGGGTGCCCCCGACGAGAATTAATGCAGAGACAGCTCACAGGAATCCCCGAGACATCATGCCGCACCCTCCCTCCGCCCTAGTTGGAGAACACAAGCAGCTGACGAGACACGAAATCCTACACAAAAAACATGCGAGGTACACGGGGGATTTCTTGATTTCTCTCTCGAGAAAATGCTGACAGCTAACTTGAATATAGCAGGAGACGGGTTAAATTCACGAGACAGCCGAGGAAGGGGATCAGTTGTTCAGCCGAGACAGGAAGGAGTTGTTCGGCAGCCGCGATGCGAGGCAGAGAAGGCAGTTAGTGCGAGAGGCAGTCGTATCACCAGGTCGAAGTTCGGACCCGGCCCAGGCAGTGATGCACAATCATTTGTTCAGGTCAGTTGTTCGGGAGCAGTTGTTCGAAGGCATCGAGAGGCGCCAGACCAGCGTCAATCAGTCAGGCAGACATAAAGCACTCAGAGAGTCGGCAGTCGGGTGAGGCAGTCGAGGCCGGGTTCGGATCCCGGCAGAATCAATTATCGCCAGCCGATACGGGAGTTGTTCGGCGGTACAGCAGCGAGACGAGATAGGTGCAGCCGAAACGGGAGGCGAAGCAGACACGGGAGTAGTCAGTCGGGTGATGGGAACAGTGCCGAGAATATGAGTAAATTCCCAGAAACGAGTGGCAGCCCCAGACCGAGAGGCGCCATTCCCCGAGAAGACATAGTCGTGCGCCGGACGGCGACGAGGCAAGCAGTCAGTCAGTCAGTCAGTAGTGATGTCACCGAGGAGAGAACCCATGCACAGCCGAAACTTAACGTGTAAATTTCCGAGACAAACCCAGTAGAAGTGCCGAGAACTTATGAGTTCATTTCCGAAAACGTAGTGGCAGTTTCTGAGGTGGGGAAGTCAGAAACGCGAGCCGGATCGTTGCGGACATATAGACAGACGAGGAGGCGCGCTCTCCTACGAGTAACGCCAGCCGAGGTCGCAGAGAAAGTACAAGTCCCGGGAAACCAATCCCGGACTTCCGAGAGAGTCAGTCAAAGCCGAAGGAAGAAGCCAGCTGAGTACAGCACCCCAACGAGAGCCAGTTCGAGGGGCTGACAATGGGCCACCCAACTCACCATGCCTCAGCTACCAACGAAGACAACTCACCAAAAGCCCCAGTCACAGATAAGTAGAGAAACGTCTCCCTTCAAAGAACCTTCCCCGACGCATACAATTCAGCCCACCAGCTCTTCAGGCCTACGATTTGTAGGGATGCTCAGTTTCGCCAGTGTGTGTAAATGCCTATGTTACCTTCAGAAAAATAAAATACTGGTTTGTTAAATAACGGAGAATACGAGTATTTGTCTACCCTTAATGCAACAACCACAGGTGCCCTTAGTTTGCACCAAAGTAATTTAACTAAATAACCTACTAACCACCAACCTGTATAACTCAGATGGCCTAGTAGCATCACACGTCATCTGAATAGATCTTCCAATCACAGTGATTTCCATACCCAATAACCATATGATCCATATCAACATAAAGCCAAGCATATATAGTCATGACGTGAACCGCACGTTCACGAGTCCTTTTGCCCACTGACTGCCGTAGTATGTCCACACCAGACGCACCACACCGACAGGCTTGTGGGCACGAGTACATTAGTGTTTATTATTTATTCAGTTTATTTCGTCAGTGTATTTGTTAATAGTGTCAGTGTGTAATTAATTAATAATTTGTTTTGTCATCGGAGACAATCTGCCCAGCCACAGCCAGAGACATGTGACATTCTACATTTGGCAATGCTGTGGCTGGTGCAATGAAAACATTTAGAATAAGTATTATCATTTTTATTATGTATTTGTGTAAGGGTAATTATGTTTTCTTGTGTTAATTTAGTTCATATCATTTTCCATCCCATAATCATCTTTCAGTGTATATTGTGTTTCACCGTTTCACCGCATGGCGTCAGCTGCGCCTAGGTAGCGGAAGCCGGCGCACATTTTCCGGCCAGTATTCGCCAGGACTTGGATGAGCTCGAACGTACGCTCTCCCCACTCCGCAGAAGCCCTAGCAAGGACATCATCTGTTGAACAGTATCCAGTCGCATCCGGAACATTATAAATCATTATCATCATCTCTTTCCTTACTTAACTTGCATAGCGCCGAGGGGAGAGCGACGTTATTATTTATCGGGAATCGAAAGTGCATTTCGAGCTTCACATGATAAGACCACGTGGTCGCTTGTAGTTCCGGGCCATTCAGGCCACGTGTCTTCTGTATAGTTGAGTGTACATAACAGGGTAATAAATACCTTAACAACCAGCACCACTTTTTTTATTGATAATTAAGTACGGCGTGCGAGGTGGCCGACACCCTCGGCAACGTGTATATGACAGAGTGTTTACCAGAGTCCCTAGGCTGTCGGCCGAACGACCCTACATCTCATCAGCTCACCGCAGAGCTGTGGCGCCGGGCACACACATATTACTTCACAACTCTGGAAACACCGCAGATCAAGTTGGCTTTATCGTCGTAGCCAAGCTCGGTCACGTCAGTCATACTGAAAAAAATATAGCATCCAAACCAAATACATTATCTACTCTCATCCCAAGCATACTTCAGTTATGCTATTAACGATAAAGACCATATAAAACACCGACCTCAGTCATACTGATCAATCATAACAGTCAAATATATTGACTACTGTATCGACTATCATTTCATCTAACTTCACCAGCTATACATATATCCATCTAACCAACCAACAAAATATTCCAATCATAAATTACAACCAAGTTATCATAACATTCATACCATCAAATTAACAATCTATAACATCCTTACAGACTTAGTTCTCAGATACCATACCAACTTATCATACCATCCAATCATACTAGCCAAGCAGAGAAACACATACAGTATGTGCTCATCAAGTAGGTGAACGGTTATGACACATCAGTAGAATCTAACAGAGAATAGCAACATGATTAAAAAATATGTATTGTAGCTATAGTTGGCAAATTTACACATGCACCATTTCCTGGATGTAATATTTTTACTAAGTATACTTGCTTGTTTCTATAGTTATGTTTTTTTTTACATTTTGTCTATCATCCAAACCAAAACCCTGATCCACAATGCCTGCGAGATCACATGCAGACCAGCAGCTTGCCAGCGGGCTGCAGACCAGTTCGCCAGCGGACTGTACGCAGACAGATGGGGAGATGGGGCCCTTTGTAGATCAGCGCTCAAGTATGTTCGACGCCTCCACAAGCCCCCTCTCACGTATGAAGGTTGAAATGTAGCTCGTAACTTGTTAATATTCGTATTTGTTTATATGTCTTCTCTCTTACAGTTCCACAAAAACAAAATGAGTTTGATTCCTGGTGAGGTCCTGGATTTCCACATGTGAGAAACATGATGAATGTTGTCAATGACCAGCGGGTTTCCTCGGGGCACTCCCGGCACAGACCGCCAGCTAACTATCTGCAAGCATTTACCCTTATCCTCTGCCAATCCTCGCCTTTTGGGAATGTGACATTCACAGTATTTCTATTATTACAGTCACCACATACGGCACAGTATGGCATGTTTCTTTTGACAAGAAATAGCTTTCTCCGCAGTGTGTATTGCAGTATACTAGTGCTGTGGGCAGCTGAGCACAGACACTCGACGGTGACATCATCAAATGCCAGCCTTTCCCATCTAACCTACATGCGCAGGTTTATCTCCATAGTGCCATAAAGATGGGGTAGAAAGTTTGGATAGTGTGTCTGGCAGGCACGAGCGATGAAAGATACAACCAAGGGATACAACTTTGCTTACACTCCACAACCTAGTTCTGAGTGTAAGCACTAGGTTATTGATAAACTAATTAATTTAACATCATAATTAAAAGAAAAAATCAATATATATATATAAAATAATTTCATCTATCGTATCTAAATATTCAAGCAACAGCTATTAATAATATACTATCACCAACACGATTAGATAAAAAAGTAATTATTCCAGCATTAAAAGATTTAACATTTTGATAATAAATAACCAAACAATAAGAAACTAAACCCAAACCATCCCAACCTAATAAAATTCTAATTAAATTAGGACTAACAATTATAAATATTACAGAAAAAATAAATATAAAAACTAAAATAATAAATTGATCAACAAATAAATCACCTAGTATATAATCATTTCTATAATAAATAATTAAAGAAGAAATAAATGCACACCCGTAAAGGACTGACTTTTACCGATACAAAATAATAATGCATGCGCTGGTGATATCCACCACGTGGTACATAGCGCAGCGCTAAATAACATAAAAGTTACATGGCTATTCAAAACATGTCAAATCCAGTTTATGCTGCCAGTCTACGTTTATGCCCTTTGGAATTACACAAAAATCAAGTCCTGCGCCATCTCAACTGGCAGGGACGCAAATTAATTGAAAACCGGATGCGGCCCGTGCCGCATTCAGATCTATTACCACATGCCCGGCCGGAGACACCACAGCTCGGGCACAAAAACTAAATAAACGAGTCCGCTAGTTGTGGAGGCGACGAAAAAAGTTCTGGAGAATAATTAAAACGTATACAGAAACTAAAGAAATGATTTGTACAAACTGGTGATGCAGACCCCATGCAACACACGTCCGTCGCTAAACTGTTCCAAGACTGGCTGGCAACATGGCCGCGGTTGGGGAAAGCAACTGGGAGAGCTCTCCCAAGTACCGATCCGACACGTTACACAAAACACTTGAACCAAAGAAACAATATTAAAACAATGAAAAGTTAATTCTTTTAAATAAAATATTTCAAAACTAAACCACTCTTTCCTGGTGCTAAACATAGCTTACCAAAACTAAAAATATTTTATTTTAAGTTGGCTTGGCCTAAGGGGCCGAGATTGTGTGACGTCGCTGTTTCTACCACGCACTTTAAACAGGCCACTACTTTTCCTTACTGCTGTCCCACCACTACGGAAGGCCATGTAAACTGAAGATTTCCAGTGGCTCGGACACTTGTTATCAAAATAACTGCCATGTAAATATTTCAGTTTAGTAAACCCCATCATTCAAAACATTAGACTGATTACACCCAAATCCTACCTCCGTAATGTATTTGATTGCACGCTAGATTATGTTACGAGGATTTCTGGGTTCGAGTTCTGGGTACAGCAAGTGTGTATTTGTAATTGTCTCAGTACTTTTGCATATGTTTTTAGCTTCATCTGTAATGATACTGCTGCCAACGCGACATCAAGATCTACTTACTATCTCAGATTTTACGAACCTCTCTAAAAATGATTTACACCCATGTAGATGAAAGTAGGCTCATTAGTTATATCAGTAACATATTATTTTTATCCTCTTAAATATATTCAATTAAAAAAATTGTGAAAATTATAAAAAATAACATTTTTGGGCATTCCAGTGCAGTTTCCTTAAGGAAAGCATGAAATTAAAAAATTGCTCACATAGTTTAATTTTTATATTGCAATTAATAATACTGCATTGTTGCAGATCTAACTGTGAGGAATTCAGCACCTTGGGAATCCATATCGCTGTCTTTGAAGGGCCCATCATAATGCTTCCGTATAACCAGATGTGACCTTGACTAGGGATTCTCCTTAAACCCAAAATACTAACAGTTTACAAAAAAAAAAAAGAGAAAAACTTCTGAAATTTTAAAGCTTATGTTACTTATGTCTCAAATGCATTGTTCCAAAAATTTAACAATGTTTTTCTGGTTGAGTGATATTGTGTTGCATATAAAACTCACCCCATTAATGGCACTGGTGAGATGTTGAAACAGCTATTTTTTCTGAATATTGTGAAAAGAATTGAATTATAGACTTTGTAGATTAATATTGGCTAATTACACTTTTTATCAATATGTTTTGTCACTCGTTCTATGCAATTGACATTGTTCCAAAAAATAAAATGTTTCTTTGAGTATATGCCACTGGAAAAAGCTATTGAAGAGATAGCGGTCGAAGCAAAGAAAATTGTTGAAACCCTTGTTATTTAATTACAGTTCCCAGTTGAATTACCACTGCACACTAAAGAATTTAAGCACCAATTTGATTATAAATCAAATGATGAATCTACCGTCAACGTGAACCCATAAAACATTCAAAAGCAACTTTCTTTCCGTGTATTGGATGTTCCAGTGCGGTGTCAGATGGAAGACTTGTCCAACAAACACATTATGACACATTTGAGTTTCTTTACAATACAGGGGCGGATGCAAAGGAGGTGAAAGGGGGAAAATTTCACCCCCCAAGAGCTTAACTTCGCTCCTGAAATTGTACGCAATTTATTTATGTAAAAAAATAGTAAAACATTAAGGAAGATCCTAGAAAAGCACTTTGCTCCTCTACTAGAACTGAAGGTATTTTTTTAAGGAATTTCTCAACACCAAGCTTGGCAACACGGACTGGTTTAATTAAAAAGCAAATAGCAACAGACACGGCAGTTCGCGCGGGACAAACGTAAATAAGCCGCAGCCGGCAGATGTAAAGTTGCAGTGTTGTTTTTGTTCGATTTTTTGGACGTGACGCCAGGGTTGGTGCGGTATGGTGGGTGGCACACTTGTCTATAATCCCAGTTCAGAAAGGACATTTCATACCTGCCTACGTTAGGAAATCACAATTAGGAAGATTTTGTAAACACAATAAAATCATTAAATTTTTTAATAAAAATTACACTAAACAATGCAGGCTTACCATATGTACTACCGCTTAACACGAAAAAGGCCCATTACGCTTTACTACACTAATAACATAACTAAAAACATAATGATAATATTTTATTACCTTTCCACTTTCAGTGAAATGTGAGACGAAGCGAGAGCACAGCAATTTTATAGATGTAACTAGCACCCGTAGCTTTCCCCAAGATATCTGCATTGCGTTGTTAGCTTAATTGGTTAAATCTGCACTAAAATAATCAACTAAAACTATCTTTCTACTAAAGTTAGAGCACTATGGATTCATACAACTATTATCTATTTTTGCTATGTTGTGGTCTTCTGCTGTTTATGTTGAAATGGAACAATGTGGTTTTAAAGAAGCAGCTGTGGTTTTCTTGGCTTTCTTTAGGAATTCTGCACTAAAATTTTGTTCATAACNCAATGTGGTTTTAAAGAAGCAGCTGTGGTTTTCTTGGCTTTCTTTAGGAATTCTGCACTAAAATTTTGTTCATAATATAAGCCTAATTTCCTGCATTTTAAAACCGAAATTGATTCTATAGTGTCATTAGACATGGAGGATCTGAACTGGGTCCTGTTTTTTTTTTCACCAAACTGAAAACACGCTTGCATTCTGCATTGCTGTGTGGAATGGACATGATGGACCACATTATTCTACATATTCTATTGTATTTTAAAATGCCATCAACACCACGAATCCTGGATAACTTGGCCCACTTCACATCATCACTATCTCCTGTAGCACTAAGGGCTGAAATGTCATCTATCTGAAGAGTTGAGAATTGTTTTTNCACTTCACATCATCACTATCTCCTGTAGCACTAAGGGCTGAAATGTCATCTATCTGAAGAGTTGAGAATTGTTTTTTCAGTTTCATCCATAGCTGCATCCTGAGTTTCACCTTCTTGTACAGGCAAAATCAAGGGAAACAACACCGCAAAGTAGCCTACAGAAGAAAAGTTGGCATTGTCAAGGTTATTCACTCTTGCCACAGCTGCATTTTTCAAGACTTCATTTTTTATGGGGAATTTGTGAGGAATGTAGTTGCATGCTGTAACAAAATAAGTCCTGACACATGCAAAGAAATCTACTTTTTCCTTTTCTTCAAGTGTTTTCACAATGTTTGATGCTTTACTTCCTATTACTAATTTGGTGTCGTCTTTCTGATACTGAATAGAGTGATAGTTCACTTCAAATAATAAGCAACTTTTATCCAGATTTTGCTTTCACAAAATTTGATAGCAATACTTTTAGAAAATCAAGCAACAGTTCTCTCAAAATATGAATGTGTGGAGATGCTGACTGAAGAATTAATTCAGTTTTGCAAATATTGAGAAGACACCTAGAAGAAAAGCACAAAATGCTTTATTTAGGTCAGAAAAAAGGAACATAAATAGTTTTTCTTCCAGATTTACAAAAGGACTTTTATTCTTCAGAATAGGAGCATCACTGCTTGCTGATGTCAAGGCAATTCTCTTTTTGCTAGAATCAGTAGCAGAACCCAAATTCTTCCTTTTCTCATTTATGTTTTTCTCGCATATCCCATCAGAGGTTAAACAGGATGATTATTGTAGGTAGTATGGAAATTTTGTAAGAGGTGAGTCTCTAAGATAAAGGTTTCTCATTTACAACCTCTCCCTTAAAGAAACTAAGCAATGGTTCCCACTGTTCAAAAACCCTCAACAAACTTCTTCCAAGAAAAAACGATCTTGAACAGACATGCTTGAGTATTTTATTCGCTTCTGTGTCATGGAGCTCTTAGAAATTTTGTAACCTTTCTTTTCTCTTTAAACTTGTTATTTTATTGTACATTTCATTTGGCAACACTGCATTGCGTCACTACTCCGTGGCGGACTCGAGACCACGGAGCGATGTCAGTTACTTGTCTGTTGGTTGTCCATTAAACTACATCAGTGTTAAACGAAGTGTCGTCTGCTTTACTTCTATTATTCTAACGTGGTAGCAGAGGTGCGTGGTTTGGAAATGTGGTTCGGAAGTGATCGAGTGAAATAGTTTAGTGAATATTCCGAAAAAAGAACAGTTTTGTTAACCAAAATGGCGGCTAGAAATAGCGACATAAACTTTCCAATTTTCGATGGCGCGGACTACTGTAATTGGAAATTACGCATCCTAAAGTTTTTACAGTTTAAGAAGTGTAAGGATGTGGCAGTACGTCCGAAAATGCAGACTGATGATGACAAGTGGGACGACAGGGATGTCCAGGCAACGAATTACATTTATAGTGCCATATCGAATAAACAGCTGGAATACATAGGAGACCTCGATACAGCTTATGATATTTTCAAAAAATTTGACGAGATGTATCTGAAAAAATCAACGGCGTTGCAGATAGTGTGCCGACATAACCTGGAAACTATCAAATTAAAAAATTACTCGGAGGTTAGTTTATTCTTTGACGACTTTGAGAAAGCTACAAACGAACTAAAACAAGCAGGAGCAATAGTATCGGAGCAGGAAAAGCTAAATTATATGTTGAAGGCGCTACCAGTTAATTACAGCCATATTGGTGATTTAATAGATGTTCTACCGGAGGGTGAGAGAACTGTGGACTATTTAAAAAGTAAAATAAAGTTAAAAACGGCAGAGAATGCGAGTGATACATCAAATGATACATCAAATGTTTTTCGAGCGGAAGCCAGGTCATCAAATCAGATTAATTTAAATTGTTTTGGCTGTGGAAAGCCAGGACACTTTAGAAGAGATTGTCGTTCCAGAAATGTAAACCGTGGACGTGGTTTTTCTAGTTACCATGGACATGGATTATCCAGTTACCAAGGACGTGGATCATCCAGTTACCAAGGACGTGGATCAAAGAATAATAGAAATTTGCATAGAGGACGAGGAAATTATCATCAAAGTAGTCATGAGAATCAAGGTAATAGTTTTCACACTACCATTGCAAACAATACGTACACAACAAGTGAAAATGATAAGCCAAAGAAAGGGCAAATAGAATGGATACTCGATAGTGGTTGTACAGACCATATTATAAACACTGATGAGTACTTTGATACTTGCGAGACATTGAAGAAACCTGTCCAAGTAAAAATTGGTGATGGAACAATATTAGAAGCTACAAAAGTTGGTAATATTAATACTTGTTTCCTGGTGTATGGACAAAAATCGGAAGTGATGTTGACAAATGTTTTTTATGTAAAAGAAATGAAGGCAAACCTGTTAAGTTATTCAAGAATTACAGACAAACATTCAATTGTTTCAAGAAGGAGATTGTCAAAAATTTATAACACAAATGGAAAGGTTCTAGCAGTGGCAATTAAAAATGAGAGACTGTATAAGATGAAAAGCTACATGATTGAAGAAAGAATGCAAGCGAATGTGGGTAAAAGACATATGACTATAAAAGAAAAACTACACCGTACATTGGGACATATAAATTTTAGAAATTTGGAAGTAATGTGCAAAATTGAGTCATTGGATGGATTACCTAAAGAGATTGAATCTGAATACCTAAGGTGTGCAACATGTATTGAAAACAAAATGCATAACCTACCATTTCACCATAATCGAAGAAGAGCAGAGGAGCTATTAGAGATTGTACACACAGATTTAAATGGACCACATCAGACTTCAGGAAATCAGGGAGAAAAATATTTTTTGAGTTTCATAGATGATTACAGCAAATTAGTTAAAGTTTATTGTATCAGGACAAAAGATGAGGTATATGATTATTTAGTGCAATATGTAAATGAGGTACAAAACTTGACAGGAAAGATGATAAAGGAACTGCGATGTGACAATGGCAAGGAATATATGAATGCAAGAGTTTTTCAGTTTGCAAAAGAAAAGGGAATAGTAATAAAACCTTGTCCAGCATATGTTCATGAACTAAATGGAACAGCAGAGAGATACAATAGAACATTAATGGATATGGGCAGATGTCTTTTATCAGAAGCAAAAGTAGAAAGAAAATTTTGGCCTGAAGTAATTAAAGCAGCTGCATATCTTAAAAACAGGACATTGACTAATACTATTGAAAGGAAAACGCCATATGAAATATTTTTTAAAAGAAAGCCATCAGTTAAAAATTTGAAAATGTATGGAAGTAAAGTGTTTATGAGAATTCCAGAAGAAAGGCGAAGATCAAAATGGGACAAGAAAGCAGAAGCTGGAATTTTACTTGGATATACTGACACTGGATACAGAGTGTTGGTTAACAACAGAGTGATTATTGCTAGACATTGTGATGTCATAGAAGAAGATGAAACTTTGTGTGGATTTGAAGATGAGAAACAGGATAAGATTGAAGATTCACCTAATACAAATCAAGAGAAGATGGATATGGCAAAACAGTTGGAAAAGGATAATACACAAGAAATAAATAATGATGAGATAAAAGAAGATGAAGATAGGATAACAAAAAAGGACTCAACAAGACAAGTTAAACCTCCACTTCGTTTTGATGAGGAATTTGGTTATTACTGCATTAATGTCAATTTTTGTGATGCTTTGGTTCCGGTAAATTTTCAGGAGGCGATTACATGTGAAGAGTCAATGAAATGGAAAGAAGCAATGAATTGTGAGATGGACAGTCTTGTGAAAAATAATACATGGACACTAGTAAGCAAACCTCCTAAGGACAAGAAGGTAATTGATGTGAAGTGGATATACAAAAAGAAGAGTGAAAGGGAGTATAAAGCCAGGCTAGTGGTGAGAGGCTTCCAACAAACTGAGTGTATTGATGATACTTATTCTCCTGTAGCTAAAATGCCGACTCTTAAACTGTTATTGTCTTATTGTTGTCAATATTCTTTAGTTATTCATCAAATGGATGTAGAGACAGCCTTTTTAAATGGTAAAGTTGTATCTGAAGTTTATGTAAAGCAGCCAGTTGGTTATGAAGATGGTACTAACAGAGTTTATAAATTAAATAAAGCATTATACGGCTTAAAAGAAAGTCCCCGAGCATGGTATGAATGTTTCAATGATTTCTTGATAACTCTTGGTTTTCGCAGAAGTAAATATGACTATTGTTTGTATGTTAAAGAAGAGAATGACTTAACTGTTTACATTCTACTGTTTGTTGATGATTTGTTAATTTGCTGTAAAACTGAACAAGCTATTGTTGACATAAAAAGTAAATTATCTGACAAGTTTAAAATGAAAGACAAAGGTAAAGTAAAAAACTATATTGGTATCGATATTAAATATTGTTATGATCAAGATAATATCTTGACTTTGAGTCAGAAATCTTATATTGAATCTTTAGCTAAACGTTATAATGTTGAAAATGCAAAATTGTATAAGACCCCTATGGAAGTCAATTTAAAACTGGCACAAGCTGATAAAAATGAGGATATAAAGTATAGAAATTTAATAGGTGCTCTTTTGTATATAAGCTCTGGTACCAGACCAGATATATCTTTTTGTGTAAATTATTTAAGCAGGTTCCAAAATTGTTATGATGAGACACATTTTAAATATGCTCTGCGAGTTCTAAAGTATTTGTACTTGACAAGAGATCTTAAATTAAAATATTATAAGAATGATAATGCTGATATTTTGGATTGTTTTGTGGACGCTGACTGGGCAGGAGACATTCTAGACAGGAAGTCTACCTCAGGATTTATAATTAGGTTGTTTGGAAATGTTATTGGTTGGAAATCAAAGAAACAGAACTGTGTAACAAAGTCTTCTACATTTGCAGAGTACATTGCCTTATCAGAAGCTGTAACAGAAATAAATTTTCTTATTTGTTTAACGAATGATGTTTTCACTAAAATTTGTAAACCAGTTAGAATGTATGAGGATAACTCAGGGGCAATAGCCATTTCCAAATATGGAAACTTTACAAAGAATTCTAAACATATAGAGGTTCATTATCATTTTATACATGAGAGTGTCAAGCAAAGAAATATTGAAGTTGTAAAGATAGATTCAGAAAATAATATTGCAGATATATTTACAAAAGCATTAGGAAATGTAAAATTCATTAAATTCAGAGAAATGTTAAATGTAAAAGAATAAAATAAGATATATTAAGTTAAGATAGATAGTTTTAATAACATAGTGAAGTTGTTTTTTTTTTGTGTGTTTTGGTGTTGCCATATAAATGTAAGGAGGCGTGTTATTTTATTGTACATTTCATTTGGCAACACTGCATTGCGTCACTACTCCGTGGCGGACTCGAGGCCACGGAGCGATGTCAGTTACTTGTCTGTTGGTTGTCGATTAAACTACATCAGTGTTAAACGAAGTGTCGTCTGCTTTACTTCTATTATTCTAACAAAACTTTTTTCCAAATAATAAAAAATGTTCAAAAGAATGTCATCAACTTTTACTGGCGAAGAAGATACAGCCTTTTCTGCAGATAAATTTATCAGGTGACCAATGCAACCAATCACAATAAGCCCAGGGTGTTTCTCTTTCAACACTGCTGCAACACCATTTTTATGGCCAACCATTACAGCTGCATTACCTGCACAAAAGGCCAAGCAGTGTTCAACGGGAATGTTATTGCATTCAAACTGTGCAAGCACTAAATTGCCTATATTCCATCCAGTAGAATCTCCTTCCAAGGAAGGGGTAGAAAGAACCAAGTTCACAATTTTCTCCTGTGTATCATCGTAAAACGTCACTACAATGGAATATAACTTTCGATTGGTGTCATTGCTTCCATTAGTTGAAACAGAAAACAGTGCATTCTGCAAATATTCTACTACACTATATTTTGCATCAAAAGCCATTTCCTTTATTATTACTGAGGTTTTTGTACGACCACACCCATCCAAGAAGGACATGAGCTATCACAACCAGATTTAGTGGACAGAATACCCCTCACATTCAGGTGATATTATTACTCTTGAAGCTCAGTATGATGTAGAGAACATAGAAAAATCAGTACTGTGTGGCCCCACTACTGGCGGCAATAACCACTGCTACGCGACACTGCTCTGCGAGGAAGAGATCTTCGATGCCCTCCTGGTGTATCTCCGCTCACGTTGCATTGATGCATACCCAAAGTTCATCCATTGTGGTCTCAAGTTGTTTTCAACCATGGACCACACATTTTCAATGGGCGAGATATGCAGTGAACATACATGCCAAGGAAGCAGTGTGACATAACGGTCATCCAAGAACCATCAGACAATATACCACATGCTGTCACACATTGTCCTAGCCCTGAAGGTAGGGGACAACAACATGCTCCAACACCTCCACGATATAATGGTTGCAGGTCAGAATACCAAAAAAACAGACTATATGCGAGCAGGACTGGAATCCAATGGCACCCCATGCCATACCGCCAGGTGCTGGGCCGGTTAAGACAGTGCAGGACGCAGGACTCGGACAGGTGTATGCCACGGTGCTGCCAGACACTAATGCAAACATTCTGGTGCTTCAAGGAGATGCAAGATTCATCTGAGAAGACAATGGCATGCCATTCATCCCTCCAAGCTCAAAGTTTCACGCACCATTGCAGCCGTACGTGCCTGTGGTGAGCAGTCAGTGGCAGCCGCAATAATGAGTGCCTGGACAAGATGCCCTGATGCTGCGATGATGGCGACGCACCGTGCATGTGTACATAGATTGATGTGCTACATATCTAAACTCCTGAGCAAGGGTGTTTGATGTGGCTGTACTGTCTACCATTGCCATGCACACCAGATGTCTATTGTGGCGCTCATTGGTGCAACGGCACCACTGGTTTCCTGTATATCACTCAGCCTGTTCTTCCAATGTGAGAACAAATTTTGTGGTGAGATAATCCATGATCCTGATGAATGACAGGGCATTAACAATAGGGTTGTGCGAATATTCTGTATACCAAAACGAAAATGAAAAATTACAACTTTTATTTTAGTTTCGGTAAGAAATTTGGTTACCAAAAGTTGTAACAAAATGAAAATTCTCGATTTTTATGAAATTTTTGGGTGTTTAATGAATGTTTATTTAACGCAACAGCAAATAAAATGTTTACCCGTAAATCATCTTGCTAAGCAAGATCCCCTGTGGTAAATACTCCATATCCTACAACTTTTTGGTTTGATTTTGCAACAAATTTGTTATAAGGAATGACTTGCTGAAATGTTATGAATTGTTAATCTTTCATTAAGACTGAGCTCTAATTACATTATTTTTCATTTTCGTTTCAGTTTCATTAAAGTTCATAACATATATTTCATTTTCGTTTTGTGAAAAAAAAAAGTCACATTCGCACAAACTTCATTATGATGGCTATTCAACTGGAATGACAGAGCACAAGTACCAAAATACAGTACCATAGAAAGTTGATTATCCAGGCCAATAGGGACCAAATGAAATTTGGATAATCAAAAATCCGGATAACGGAAATATGTTGAAAATGAAGATAAAAGAATTTGTAAAAAATAACTTTCACACAACGTAAAAATTTATTACACATGCATGGAACATAGTAAGCTTATCCAAAACAGAAATTGTACATAAAATAAAAAAATTAAATCAGTTAACAAGTAACCACCTCCCTCCCGGACGTGTTTACTGTGAACAACAAGGGCACACCACAAGAGCCGACACAAGTGCTTGTCTCTCCTCTGCGGGTAAGGGAAACACTGTCACAAAAGAGACTTTCGTGTTTTTTCTATTATCTTTATTTTTAAAACGAGTCCGGATAACTGGTTGTCCATATAACATACCTTCGGATAATCGACTTTCTACTGTACATTGCAAAAATTACGGTCCCTTAAGTAGAATAGCAAAGTGTGAGCTGATCATATGATTCATTTTTAAAAATTGCTCCTACTTGTCTGTTTTAATGCCTCACTCCTACCTCGAGACTTTATGACCAAAAGCTGTATACTCAAAGGAAAACAAATGCAACAATTAGCTTAACAGGATTATTTATGCCACACCAAAAATAACATTCAAATCACCAGAATAATACAATTTACTACACCAAAAAAAAACACAATACATAGTAAATTCAATAAATTTAATATCAATTTGTACATGGGCAAAAATAACAATGTTGACAATTGATATAACAACTTCCAAAATCTTAAAAATATCAAAATATGTAAAAACTACAGTCAACAGTCAAAAATTATATATATACACCAATGGCCTTTTAAAATTGTTGCAGTGTATCAAATATACCTTGGTGTTAACTTATCCAACACTTGTAATGACGCAATATTATTAATTATCAAGGTTCTAGCCGGGGTTCATTTTCTTTCATTTAGCGGGACTTTGTAAAATATTATCGGGATTTGAAATTAAAGCAGTGGGAGTTCATTTATCATGGTAGTTCGTTTATCGGGCATCCGTTTGCCGTTTCAGAAATCATAGTTTTTATTAGCTTCAGCATTAGTAGAATAGAATCTTTTCCGACTGTCGGTAGTTTTTGTTCTGGAAGCTTTGGATTATCTTTTACCGACGATGCAGTTCGAAGGGCTACGCAGTTTGATATGGCGTGGCGACACACACCATGCCCTTATTTGGTCACGGTTGGTGGCACCCTGAGGTGAGGAGTGGGGGTAGCCACGAGATACAAAAACCCTAGACGAATACCGCACGCTAGAAATGTAAGACCAATAGTGAAGGAAGACGCATTGGGCGTGACGAATATCGCCCACACCGGCAAGCACCCGCGACCGCTAAATCTTTTAACTTCATTCTTTTTCGGCATATACTAACTTCTCCTAAATTATTTCCGCCGGTGTGGGAGGTCGATAGGGTGCCAGGAGGGAACTGACGTCCCTCCTGCCTTCGTAACTTCTTGCGGTACAAGTTTTCAAGATGTGAATAATCAATAAATGACTGTGGCACTGCTCTTTGCTTGTTTTGTCGGTGAAACCTGTTCCTACTCGGCATATCTGATTGTATGTGAACTATTTCATGTGATTGATAAATAAAAGTACAGAGCAAATCAAACTGGAACTTGACTTTATTTTCATTGGCGCCTTTTTAGAGTTTCATGTTGCTACCAACTGAACTAACCGAGTTGTAACTTCCATTCGTCAGTCCTTGACGTGGAATGTTACAAATACGGCGACCCTAACGCGAGGCTGCAATGTTACACACTGTGTCCACTGGTATTCTAGAGATCAAATATGTGAACAGCAGTAATGTAGCTACAGCTACAAACATGATCTTTATTTTTACGTTGAACTACAGGCAAACAACAAACACCCCAGGATACATAACACTGAGCTATTCATCCTTCACACCAAACAAGCTAGAAACTTGGAGGCAGAGTAACATGTTCACAGAAAGACATGCCATTACTTGGTTGCAGTCTATTGTACTCATGCAAGTGGCACATGTGAGCAAATGCACAGAGACATACTTGTTCACAAGGAGACGTCAATCAAGTTATGGCAGCCATGTAGCATGCTCAGACATGTCAGTTTTACAAGGCCAGTCAGTTCACACGCACATCAAGTAAAATGAATAATTATGGCGAATAATTGTTTTTCATTGTAATCAACACAAGTCTTTGACAAAATAAACCAACTCATCAACAATTTAAAAAATTCAGCATTACTTTGTTTCTGATGTAAATTAATTACAACTTGAGTATGTCTTTGCTCCAATAAATAAATACTATTATGGCAATGAAATTAAAACTTATAAACACAAACAACTGAACAATTAAACAGCAGTATGATAAACATCACAGGGAATGAAAATAATCACAAATAAATCTGGAGTATTATTCTTTAAAATCATGCCTCAATAATATTGCAAGTGCACATTAACACAAACAAACTCGCATCACCTTGAAAACATAACGCAATTCCAAAAACAGATCACTGGAAATGTAAGCAGTAAAAATGCCCAGCTTGGCAAATACAGCCTGTGGCAAAAAGTGATGGTCTTCACAAGCAAAATTTTTCCCCAGAAACCTTGTTTTGAGAGGAGGTCTAATGAATTTTTGGCCTGGAAAATATTTATTACCACGTAATTCTAACATACACAATGGAGCCCATGAGGAGTTTCTGCTGTTCTACGACATAAGCAGCAGCTACGTGTAAATTAATACTTGTCTGCACCACTGGTCGTGATTCCATATTTTCTGCAGCATACCTTAAATAAAAGAGTATAAAAACTTAGTATTCATGTGACTGGTAGCAGCGAAGGTTTGAAGAAGCATCCGTGCAGTTATCTGCCCTGACTTGTGTCGCTTGTCACCTCAACATTCTCTTAATAAATATGACTGCCCTAACAATCCTTAGTGTGTGGTGATCACGAAAGACACTACACAATGTGGTGGGATAGACTTAGGAGAGTAAGCTAACAGTAAATTGCAGCTCCAGTTGAAAGAATACGAGGACTAGATTTCATTCTGCAAATAATGCGAAGGCTAATTATAAGCAATTAGCAGCTCAAAAATAAATATCAAAGTACATATTTGGAACATGAGTATCTTTTTGAAATTTGAAATTTGTAGATACATATGAGTAAATAAATGTCTTGATCTTAATGTCAGATGTACGATTTTCCTTCAGACTGTCCAAATTTAGCTACAGTAAAGGTTGCATCACCATAAAGCTCATGACAATTTACAAAATACACAAACTTTTTGTGGCAAGAATGGTACACAATGGGTACTTTTCAGTTCCAAAGTAGAAAAAAGCCAAACTATAGTCCACATCACTGATACTGGAATGGCACCTTACACCAGCAACTTGTGAAATGATACTATAATCTTATTCTTTCATTTCATCAAAGATACTGTATTAATAAATGGAAATGGAATTTATGTGTTTGACAACTATGTACTCTTTTGGCAGACATTTGTGCAAACTTGCAAGAATATGTCAAACATCTGCGAACTGGAAAAAATAATTTTAAGACAAAAATTATGTAACATTAGAAAATTTGCAGTTGCATTAAATAGTTCTTGACTACTCTAGATTTTTTATATTTATGCACATTAATAATTACCTAAATTGGAAGAAAAAAAAGTTGTATTTATTGCATACACATTTGCCCCTAAGCAAAAAATCTCATTAATGTAAATTAGACAGAAACTATTCACTAGCATTTGAGACTTACCCTGCTCTCATCCCACCTCCAATTTTATATTTTTCTTTCGCATTCGAGACTTACCCTACTCTCATCCCACCTCCAATTTTATATTTTTCTTTCTCAGACTCGGCCAAGTAAATTATACACAATTGTTTGTCAAAATTGCAACACTCAGAAAGAATGACCCAAATGAATACAAACTTGGAGGATGTGTAGAACAGTGTACCAGCAATAAGTGATTACAATTGCAGAGAGATTCCATATACACGTAGGCACTGCAGTGTCCTCTCGTGTGTAACCGTAAAGGTCAACGTTACACCAAATTCAGTTAGTGAAGAGTCGTCCAACTAAGTGAAAGCAGTGCCCGTATACCTCGTCAACGTCAAAGGGTGACATATCAGCGTGTGAGTGAGTTAGAACATGGCAGAATGATCGGTCTCCGGGAAACGGGTTTTTCATACAGTGACATTTCAGCTTGTACAGGGCATGCTGCTACAACAGTGATGGATGTGTGGATAAAAGAGGGTCGTATGCAGCGACGAGCAGGTACTGGAACATGCAATATGCAATGTAACTACAGCATGGGATGACTGCCATCTAGCTCACGCATGGCTGTAACGAACCATACAGTCTCGTTCACAGTGTTGGCTCGACACTGGAGCACTGTACAAGATGTGGACCTGTCTGTGTCGACAGTTCAATGTCATCTGCTGTGGGTTGGACTGGTGGCATACATGCCTATGCGTTGGCTTCCATTGTCCAGAAACCACAAAAACCTCAGACTGCAATGGGCACGTGAACGCCATCACTGGCGTGCTGAGTGGCAAAATGTAGTGTTTTCGGAAGAGTTCCGCTTCAACCTGTCCTACAGTGATGGGCGCATACGTGTTAAACGCTACTGTGGTGACCGAAATCTGGCAGCCTGCACTGTAGAGTGGCATAGCGGACAAACACCAAGTTTGATGGTTTGGGGCACCATTGGATACAACATGCAATCTTGACTCCTACGTATTGAGGACAATCTGAACAGCAACTGCTACATCAGGGAGATTTAGTTCCAGAGGTACTGCCCCTCCTTCAGGCAACTCCACATGCCATATTTCAGCCGGACATTACCCAGTCACATGTGGCGAGGAATGTGCAAGTCTTCTTCAATGAACCACGTGTACCACTGCTTCCCTGGACTGCATGTTGGCCTGACATGTCCCCCATAGAACATGTCTGGGATATGGTTGATTAGCGACTTGTTCGTCACGGTCCTCCAGCAACCACCGTTGATGCTTTGTGGAATTGCATACAAACTGCGTGGAGGGAGATTCCCCAGTAACATATCCAGGTCCTATTTGATTCAATGTCACAACATTTAGAGGCTCTGATTGCAGCACGTGGGGGCTTCACACCATACTGAATTCTCAAGGACAGAGATCAAGTACAGTTCTGTAATCCTAATCAATTGTGTTATGTCATATATCTAATCTGTGGTATAAAGTTAATTTCAATCATGAGTATCATTCTTAGTGTTTCATTTTTCACAAATATTAGTGTATAGTGTAGAATGAAGTAGCTTATGTAGTATAACATGCTTAGTAATATGTTTTTATGGCATTTTAGCTTCCAGCTATATTATGTACAGTACTTATCACTTAACTGAGTTAATCCAACTTTAACTGCTGGTACACTGGGGACATTCTAAACATATACATAAAAAATCAAAAGTGATTTTTTTGCATTTTGGAAAAAAACTAGCACATTTTCTGTCATCCACATTGTCCCCCCTCCCCCCTCTAGTAGTTCCATCTGCTTTATTTACCAGAATATAACACATGCTCAAAAATAAGAAGATCCGCAAATTGTCACTATGGTCAAAATTAACAATAAATTTACCCGAAAATTATTTTGACATCTAGTATGCATTTTGGCAGCACTTTCATCTCAGCAATTCAACAAATGTTTAATACGTATGTTTAACAAACCACTGATGTGAAAGGCACTAAATGAATTCCATACTCTTTCTGTAGAGCAAAAATTTGATGATAAGGTTAAAAGCAATGCCCTGTGCTCAAAAATATTTTAATGAATTTCTTTTTAAATTATAAAATTAATAAAGGCTGTAAAAAATTATAATTATGTGTAGGTGTTGGCAATGCATAATCCACTACATCTCAATCCTATTGAAACTAAAGGAAGTCACATTCACCTGGTTAATCCATATCTTTTATTTTTCTGATTCTTGTACTGTAGAGACATACATGTCCAGATAATACAATAAAACTATTACTGCTACTCCAGCAACAGTGCTGACTTTCACGTTGTCTGGTTAACGAAAATTAGATTATTCTTTACTTTTTAGGGAATTAAAGGGTGAAATTTAATAGTTTTATGTTCACGTAACTAAGATATCAGGTATCGCATCTGTCTTAACTCAATTTGGCCAAATAAATCCTGAGTATGTAGTTGGTGAATTACGATAATAAACAGTTATATTGTCCCAATCCTAGAATTAATAGTGAACATTAAACTTAGCTTGTCCTCCTGCACGTGGCACTGTGATTCTGCTTAACACATGATTGGTCACATCGATTAGATGCCCCCAGAAATAATACAACCTTCTCCTGAACCAAGAGTGTCTCGCAAAACATTTATGGATGATGGCTTCATTATGCTTTCATACCTGCCAAATTCACACAAAGTTATCTGGCATAAACTAGGGTATACTAATGTGTATATGCATACAAGATGTCAGGTAATTCGCAGATACAGACTGCAGCACACGAATCTGTGATCAAAACTAAGTAGAAAATATTCTTTGGTGAAAAAGCGTAAGACCCTTAGTTTACGAGAAAAACGGCATGAAAGTAGATAAAATGACCTTATTTCAAGTTAAGCACAGTATACAAAACATTGAAACATCATAACAGGTGTTTGAAGGTTGCTCTGCCCATAGCAACGCGCTTTTCCGCACGTTAGATGCCTGCAACATGCATGGAGCTTGGCCGCAGAATGCACTACTCATGACCGTTGCCATGTCCCAGTACTAGCTGCATGTGAACTCCATGGCTTCTTTGGCACTACTGAGCTCAGCTAGTTCCCTTACCGTTTGTCTTACCACAGATACAGTTGCAGCATCACTAATACAGTAAGCATATACATGCATAATACATACAAGTAAAATAACTATGTACACCTATCAAAAAAATTGGGTTTTAAAAATATTTGGTAGCTAATTATTGGCACTTCTGATATATAATGAGCTCTTAAAGTATTTTAACACTACATCAACTACCTCCCTTTGTGATCACAGCCACTAATATGTAATCTTATTAAATACAAAACCAACAAAACATATTGCACATTATCATTTCCAACAGGAACTACATATTACAAACAATTAACATGTGAGCATTTATATTATAATAGCAATCAAATATGTATACTTTACATATGTACCCATTTACTGCACCAATTCATATTTAAGGTACAGACCCGTTTCATTTAAAAAGCACCATTTTTCTTCATGTTGAACACCATGTGTGACACTGAATAGTACCCCATACAGATACTTAAATTACCTAGAGACAGATCTGTTCCTTTTATAAGTTGCTGGTTATACTTCCATCCAAATCAGGCAACTGTGACTTTGAAGATGGTTCTTGGCCCCTACATGAAAACCACCACATGTTAGTCACTAATTTCTGCTCAAAATAAGCCATAGTATTTATATAACAGAAACCTGCACTGTAATCAGTTCAAATTAATATTCAATATTACGAGGGATTGATCCCTCCATCTAGAACTTAGCAGTTTTCTAGCTTCAGTTTCAAAGGCTAAATCAAAACTTTGGAGCGACAGAGCACAGATAAATTTCCCAAACATACTGAATTTGCTGCAGTTTCATTGCCTTTATTACTTTCTAACATGTAACAGCTTAGAAGATAAAAGGTGATGCGCCATGAGCACTGTCAGTTACATTCACAAGCCTTAGCCTCAAGTACTCCCCCGTAGTACATCATAGTGCCAAGCGCCATTGCTCATTTCACCTCTGTACTGCTCTGTTCTACAAGCAGAGGGAACCCATTGCCGCCTGACAGGCCAGCAATCCGCACACAACACCACGCTCAAGTTTAAGTGGATGATCACACCCCCTCGCTTGGCTTGCCCTGGCCGACAGGCACCGAACGTGTACCCTGGCCACGCATCAGGGAAGGTTTCCCCCTCCATGCAGCCCACTCCAGCCACAGCTCTCGAGCAGTAAATCTTTCCTCGCACACCCTCCAGAAGAGGCAGGCACGCCCTCCAGAAGAGGCAGGCCGATGGCCATGCCGCTCTGGTAACCTGGTGGTCTGTGGTTCAACAGGGTATGGCGGAATCAGTATTTGGATGGGTGACCATCCGAGGAAAGCCCCGTAGCCAAAGACAAACATCAAACACAAGATAGGCCTCTAGGGTCAGCACAAGGTTAGGCATGGAGGTGAGGTCGTGTCGACCAAGAACTCCATCCAACCTGTCGCAGACTGGAACACGAGGCACAAGTGGCCAGAAGAGGCAGTTAGCAGTTGCCAGCATAAGCATTTGTAGCCGAGAGCCAGAGGTCAGACTTCAGCCATAACTATCGCTATCTTGCCACTCTACCTGCAAACGCTTGCCTTCCGCAGACTTACTTAGCTCAGTCTGTTCTGCTTTCGTTAGAATATCAAATTGTGTTTTTCAAAGCATAGTAGAAGCTGTTGTCGCTGAGCATTCTCTAACATAACCCAGTGTTGGCCTGAGTGCCTTGTCCACGACAGATGTACTGTGTATTGAGGTCGCTCTCACCCTGAGACTCAGTTCGAACCTCGCCACTACCCTGCAGTATCCAGCTTGGCAAACTTGGTCCCTCGTCCATCAGACATTAGCAGGCACAGGTTGGCGATATAGGATTTGTACAATCTTAAAAACAGAATAAAACATAAATCTGCCAGTTACCTCTTTGTGGTCCGGTCATTCTTTCGCTTTACGCTTTCCTTACCTGCTTCGCCTTCTGTGTGCACATCCTCCTATGTACTTCCAGGTGCACGCATAACTATCGCGGTAGAGAATAAAAGCCTGTCCCCACTGAAGGGTGGTTGCGCCTCTTGTCAATGTTTGGTGTCTAGTGCTGGGTGGTAATGCCACCCTCTAGCACCACTGTGGGAAGGGGAGAGAGAACCTTTCTTTGAGGCTCCTGAGATTTGACGAGGGCCTTGAATAGGAAACGCTGTGAGACCAAATGGGAAGTTGAGGGCAGTAGAGCTGGTCACACTGCTCACTCAAGAAAACTCTCCACAAGTCACTATAGGCCCAAGCACCATCAAACGTGAGGCGTACCATGTGGAGTATGAATTGATATGACTTTGGAAGAGCAGCATGCTTCGGTGTGCTAACGAGCAGCGAAGCGTCGTCGTGCAGAGTAGAACTCTCAACAGTGCTACGAATGGCAGTGATGACTTGAAGAAGTCGGTTGACTCTCGGGCAGAGTGACGTTCTGCGAAGGTAGACGCGGTGTCCGATGGCTGTCGGGCAGCGTGACAATCTGCAACTAGACTGGCGCGCGAGACAGCCTCGAACTGACGACTGCGAGTCTTATTTATACACGGCGCACAGGGCCAGCACAGGTGTTGCGGGTTGTGGTGAGAGAGAAAACGCAGAGAGAAGAGACGTAGAGAGAGCGGCGCTGGTGAGCCAACGGAGATAGCCGAAGGCGGCCGATGCTGGCGGAAAGTTCCTAGTTCCCCTCTTGCGGCCACGTGATGCAAAGCGGATTGCGGCACAGCAGGCGGTAACAGCTGGGCAAGCCAAACCTGGGCTTCAAGGCATGCTGTGGCGTGTACGGCATAACGGCTCTTCTTAGGAGGGGCCACGACTGTGGTGGGGCTATATAAGATAATGACGTCGCTCGTGGCGCATCAAACTTGGGTAGTTAACTGAACCTTATAAACTGAGTGGGGCTGGAGAAAGTGGGTGAATGGGGATAATCACCAGTCCAGCCTCCCTACCATATACACAGTGCCCAATAATGGCCATACAAGGTAAGGTCTGCCACAAAAGCTGTTATACAGCTAGAAGAGCAGCCACAGGAAGATATTCATCATCTTGTATGCATTACCTCTCATCTTTTCCACATGAAAGATGCAAACAGTTGAAGAGTTTACAGACATTTTTTACATAATATGAGTTATGTTAAAACCAAAGTTGTTGCGGGGAACGTCCAACACATGCAAATTTCCGCTATTGTACATTCCACCACATTTGCTCTTACTCACCAACAAATTGTTGCCAGTCGTTCAGCCTCCCTAAAGCCAGTTTCAACAGCTCCATGGACTGTAGAGAAGTAGTGTTCGTGGGTTGCCTCACCAGCAAACATCACCACCTACCCAGAAAACAGCATCTTACTCTTGCGCACATGCACAACATAATGTTTTTAAATTTCATCTGTAACCTTTAATTACACAGCCATACACAACAATGCAGCTTATCTGCGAGTAAGCTTCACACACCCAGCAAAAACTTCATAGCAGTTAACCTGCAGCAATTTGAACTGTTTTTTGGAAAAGGGAAGCTGCCAAGTCATGAACTTTTAGATCGTGTTAATAGCAAACATTTACTGAATGTTGTCAAATTACATGTTGTGAAAATTAATGGTTTTTGGACATAGATGTGACCATGGGATGGTCAGGGTATGCAAAGGCCCACCAATTTGGTAAGTTTTTAAAACACACTAGCATTCTGCTCTGTGGCTATCTACTTTTTATAATGTAATCAGTAGCCTAGTGGCCTATTACTGCCATATCTCATATTTTAAATTAAAATGTTGTTTCTGGTGGGACCACGTGTTAAAACACTGGCCAACTCTAGCTATGTCTGCTGTAGTGTTTACCCTTTCCAAGAGGTCGAAACACACTGCAACATAAGGAAAACTCTCTAACTCAGCTAGGCACATGGGGACTAGCAGATAGTGCCGCTTCCAGTGAACACTACTGACGTACTTAGAAAGCAAGGCTTTCTACCCTCCTCTCAATGGAGACTTGGATACCAGCTGGAAGTGTCACTTCATTGGGCGCTGTGAGGTTACAGGGTTGCTTTCCCCTCCTCGAGTGGTCAAGCCACACTGCACAAGGTAAACATTTCTCGCTGGGCACCTGGATATAGCTGGTGATACCGCTTTTCTTGAGCCAATGAAGTAAAGGAAGTGGAGTGACTACCCTCCCCTGGAGCATGGATCACATCCTGGGCATTAGAACCGAAAGAGACACTTCAGCTCCCGGGAAGCCGCCCCCTCCACATGCCCCACCAACATGCTGGGAGCGAGAAGGCAGAGAAAATAGCAGCTTCCCAGGCTCAGCGGATTGTGGGACAGCAAACCGACACCTAACGAGTCTACAGAGAACATAAAGAGGAAGCTGCCCGTCAGTGGATGAATGCCCAGCTAGCTGTTGCATCTTGGGTTCCCACCAGCCTCATTGGCATAGCCCTAGAAAACGTACCAGGCTGTTTGTGTTGCTCTGGTTATCTCCCTGCTAACATCTATCCCACCCAATAACTATCCTTCAACTCACCACACAACCACTGCCCCCACAGCTGCACACAGCAACGTGTTTCCTCATGTGGCAGCTCAACGCATCCATTCCGTACCCACGGCCAATGGATTCAACCCCCATCAGGGCACCCACCCGTCCGTCCAGCAAAACCGATTCCCATCCAGCCAGAGAGGATACTATTGAGATACCTGTAGGACCACACTTAAAAACCAAAAATCTCAGTCAACAGAACACACAAAGCTTCCTGGCTGTGACTGAGGTAGGAGGGGGAAGAGAAATTTGCTGCAGCCAAGCAACAGGTGTGACGTCATGTTATATTCCAATACAATTACATAAAACTACAAAGGTATTTGGCTGTGACTTTGTAAAGGTTACATGATAGCTACTCCCCTGCTCAGTAATTAACTGTTGATATTACTCAAAGTGAATACAATTTCAGCCTAGAAGCATCATATGCATTAAACAGAGAGTTGAAGGATGAGCAATCCAGTGATGATCTTTGAATGATTCTCTCAATGAGATAAGTATGTGATTAACTGAACCATTAATGTGGCCATACCCCATCGCAGAACATCAAAAATCTTGAACAGAAAATCATAAATAAAAAATAACAGATTCCAGTTCCCGCAATGTTGCACCTATTGGTCCTTGTACTATCTGTGTATACATCTGTTGTTCTAACCATTGTGTTTGTCTAAGTGCTATCTTCATTGTTTTATCTAATACTCTCCCCCCCACTCCTTTGCACGCCAACCACCGTAAAAAAATTTTTAAAACAGTATTCTTATTGTTTGTCTGTTGGTTGCTCCTACTGGTGTTCTTGACATTTTCCCCTGTTATAATAATTGTATACATTTCTTTTATGGAACTATTTGTAAGCAACTTCCATATGGTATTTTGGCATGTATAGGCTGCACATTAAAAAAATTATGACTACAAAAAATTGGGTGCTGCTTATTTACGAGATATTGGCATTAAACCATTTTTAAATAACGTTTTACAATTGTGTGACACATCCGACTCAGTCTACCACCATGCCATTTTAACGTCTGTAGCAATTTCGATCAATACTGAAGATCTTGCCTTCGATGTACGGGAATTTATCGAAAGTCACTAGCAATCGATTGTAAATAGACAACAACTATTGATTCATCAAAATTCTCCCATTTTGGGTTTATAAAATGAAATGTTTTTCGCTGGCATCGCATATTCTTTTGTGTGAAATACTCAAGATTAAAAACTTTATGCTTGTGGAATATCCATTAATAATATATACATGACTTTTATAATGGGTACGTGCATGTACGAACACATGTTACACACACACACACAGTGGAATGTAAACATTGCATGTAAACATTGCCATGTGACTGCCACATGGCAGTCACATGGCAATGTTTGTTTACCTTTGGCAGAAGGATACGAAATGGGCTTGAAAGTAGATCTTTAGCAGGACTTCAAGAAAGTCTCTTCCAGTCGTGAACCGAGTATATCTCTCTAGCTCTATCTATCTATCTCTCTAGCTCTATCTATCTATCTATTTATCTCTCTCTATCTATCTCTCTCTGTCTCTATATATCTATCTTTATCTATCTATCTCTATCTATTTATCTCTCTCTCTGGCCGNTCTATCTATCTCTCTCTGTCTCTATATATCTATCTTTATCTATCTATCTCTATCTATTTATCTCTCTCTCTGGCCGGATGAGACAGCCAGCAGCAGCTGTATGTGTGTGTGATGATGCACGCACACATGCACCATTGCCTCTCCCCTGCAGCTACTCATGCCCTTCGCTCTGTCTGGTGGAATACTGCACTACTGTTGCCACTTTTCAGCAGGCAAATTGTTACATTAGTTCATAGTAAAATTACGGGACTGGCTAGCAAAATAGAATAACTGTGCATACAGAACTTTTCAGGATTTCAACACAATACTGTATTGCAAGCATTTAAAGGTGAAACATTGTTTAAATATGTTTTTCAGAATTATTCATGAAACTCTTTTGCATGAAAAGCAACAGATTTTGTTTGATACATAAACAAAAATGTTAAGACAACTATAAAAATTGCTTTTCCATGTAAATTTACAGACTGTGGAGGTTATAGTGATTTGACACTAGAATGCACGCTTGTAACATTTATTAGCATCTATATAATTAAAACTATTTTCCAGGGCTGCTAGCACCAAATGTCAGGTTACATGAAGAGGAAATAGAAGAACGTAGTGAAACAAACAAATCTAAAAGTATGTCTGCTTTCAACATAAAAAGTTTGTTGTGTATTTTTGTAAGATTTCAATTAAAATATTAAATTTTAATATTTAATTTTAGTCTGTGCATCCCATCCCACAACTGTCCAAAGCTGGCCTGGCAGGACTCTTGATCAAAGGCGCTGTAGAGGTCATGATCCTAAAGAAACAGGATATAAGCCAAAGGGAATCTACACAGTCATAAGGATTACTATCTTATTTACAGTAGTACAGATAGAGCAACCTACAACTGTAAAAAGTGAGTTGACAACAAAATTTAAATTTTTTAACAAGAATCTTTATTTACTTTCATGCACAGATGTTTATCATGAAAGTGTAACTGGGATGGCACACATTAAAAAAAACTATATAACATTTATTTTGAATAGAGATGGAAAACCAACTGGCCAAAGCAATTCCTGATGCAGTTGGCTAGGATCGAACTCTAACATTCCAGATGCCAAATGTGACATGGGTTGGCTACCACAATACCAAACATACTCAGTCCTGTATTGAAATGGAGAAAACACCTCAATGAGATTTTACATGACGAACAACATAATCAGACAGGTGATAAAAATGTGCTCGATAAAGCAATAACAATAGAGCAATAAAAATGTGCCCAACTAATCACAAAAATTTTCCAGACCAGCGACAAAACTTGCCCCAATGTCAAAAAAATTTGTCCATCAAAAAAATTTGTTTACCTACAACAATTTGCCTACCGGAAACCAAACTTTACCCACCGGCAATGAAAATTTACCCACCAATAATAAAAATTTACCCACCAGCAATAAAAATTCATACAATACTTAGAGCTTGCATGCAGAACACAAACACTTCAGAAATCTAAACATTTCAATTGTCTCCTTTATTTTTTAATGACTAGTTAGTTGCCTGTATGTGTGTAATAAGAGCAGGAAAATGTTTAATTTCTGGGGTCAAATGTTCAGACAAGAAACCCTATGTGCAATTTCTGTTGTTTGACAAATGGAAACATTTTAATTCTGTATTATGTAATCCCACATTGCAAATAAGACCACAGCAATAAAAATAATACCATTAACATCAATAAGTAAATTATATACATTTAAAAAAAATTGTTTCGCAATAATGGTGTCATAATATAATAGCATTTGTAAAATTTAGGATACTATAATGACAGTAAATCAAGCTTACAATACTTTAAATAGATGGCAAAAAATTTTGTAATTTGAGTTTACATATCTAATATGNTGACAGTAAATCAAGCTTACAATACTTTAAATAGATGGCAAAAAATTTTGTAATTTGAGTTTACATATCTAATATGCATACCGGTTTGCCTTGAGAATTAACCAGTGGATAGGCCAGCAAGGTCGGTGTTGCTCCCGTGGCATCACTGTCGACACTCCGGAAACTGTATGACCCTCGGAAATGTTGATTGGTGCCCCAAGTGGACCTGTTGAGCAAAAAAATTATAACTATGTGAAGTCACAACAGCAAAAATACTGTCAGTTAAGAAATAAAATTTATGTAACTTTTATTTGATACCAAACTATCACAATAGTACAAAAACTATAGCTGTGCTACAGTATTAGTACAGTACAGCATTAGTCAAATACATAGCATACATGCAGCAAAGAATGAGTAGAGACAGAAAGACTTAGCAATTTATATGGCACAAGATGCATCTGTACGGCTACAATTGTCATCAAGTTACACGTGCAAGGACTAACACATGGTACAGATCCAAACGACTGATTCAATCTGGTTTAAAAGGGGAAGCTGTACAACTGCAGTTTCCAAAAAAGCACGAAGAACTCAACTAACTTCTACTAGGTCAAAATTACATATGCAAACCAATACACAGGACAACTCTGCTCGAGAATGTTGTATTCCAACACTGGTGGGTTAGCCTTCAATTGTTTTGTATGTATATCTCCTTGCACATGGGTGAAGCTCTTAACTACCAGAAAACATACAACTATTAATTTCAATATTTTTGGATGGACATCACAAGTCTTCAACAACAACAGCAGGGCAGAGAGTATGAAAATAAAGTATTAAGTGTTCTTGAAAGACAATAAACAATGAGCACCAACTGATAGTTCCACATGAATTACAATAAACAGTGTTACTGACAGTAAAAAAAAAATTAAGAGGGATAGGAAATCACAAGCTTATATATGCATACTTAATATAAAATTGCAAATGGGGGGAGGCTTCATTTGCAACAGTGTATCTCTAAGACTCAACAGAGCAGCACAAGGATACCAATGAAAACGTGTGATAGTTTAAGACCTGAGTATGCAACATAATGTATATGCATATGTAACTAAATAACAGCTTTGCAAGAAACAGAATGATAAAGCAACTGTATGTATGCTTTGTGAGTTTGACAAAGCTGCAAAAGGTTAACCTTTGCACCACAACTGAAAAGATGACTCAACAGCACTTTGCATTACACTACATGGCAAGCAAGAATACATGTGATAGTGGCTATAACCTTAGTGAAGCTTCATACTGTTTACAGAACCAAGAGTATGGGTTATTTATTATCTAACATCAAACTATGAAGAAAACTCTCCATGATACAAACAACTGTGGAGGTAAGTTCCAAAACTTCATTCCTCAATTTTTTATATTTTTCCAGCTATATTAGTAATGCTGTGTCTTTGGCAGCCCTTCATCTAATTATGATCACAGAATGTGCCAAAACCCTTTCCTTCCCAGTGAAATAAATAGTTGAAATTTATGTGTCATTCCAAAACTTTATTCTTCTACATTTAGTACTGTTCCAGCACTTAATTCATCCACAAGATGTTCTTGGGGCAAAACTTTACATCCTCAGCAAACATTTTCTCCACCATAGTGATCTGTTCCATAATCTAGACGAATGGTAAAATTTGTTCACACACATATCAGCCTTCAGAGTGCGAAACATTAGGATATTGTTATTCATGGAAGACCACTCTCCAAAAAAGAGAGGAGAGGAGAGTAGAGGATACCCAAAGCAAACAACACACTCGTAGGAGAAAAAGAGTTCGTCAATTTCTTTCAAATCTGGAGGCTGTAGAATCACATACACAAAAGAGAAAACTATGAANGATACCCAAAGCAAACAACACACTCATAGGAGAAAAAGAGTTCGTCAATTTCTTTCAAATCTGGAGGCTGTAGAATCACATACACAAAAGAGAAAACTATGAAAAAATATTTGCTTAGTGATTGTAGTATTCGGAAAATGCAGTTAGCATACAATAAGAATGAGATGCTTGGATATCAAGTTAAGTACAATTCCTTCAGAGATATTTTCAGCTACTATATTTCAACTACAGCTTCAAAACATCCACTACAGATGCATGTTCTGAGTGCATCAGATTAAGAGCACTTATTTTGACCGCAACTTGTGCAAAAAATTGAAGCCATGACCCAACTCACAGTCCATAAATTGAGAAGCAGTGCATTTCATGACCTGCTTAAGACAGATAAAGTTCCAAAGGTTTTGAAACTTTAATTTGACTGTGAAAAGAATCCTACTCTCCCGAAAGTGCCTGATCAGTCAGCTTATTACAGCCGCCAACTGTACCAATATAATTGCACTGTTTGTGTCGGTCCTTCAACTGCCCCACAAAACACAGACACTGTTTTCATCAAAGGATAGAAAGTGACAGGAAAAAAACTCAAATGAAATTGCCTCAATTCTATTTCACTTGCTATGTAATTGGGATTTGCAGCAAATCAATAAAGTTGAGCTGTTTAGTGATGGGTGTCACGGGCAGAATAAGAACATAACTCTCACTGGTATGTTGGCCAAGTGGTTGTGTTCTGATAACTCTGAAAATTTGGAATCAGTTCACATTACTTCTCCTGTGGTCGGCCACTTGTTCCTATCCCCGGACCGAGTGTTTCGCCGCATAGAAAAAATAGTGAAGAGAAAGGACACTATCATTCAACCTTAAGAGTATGAAGAAATATTTTGACAGTTTGGCACAGTTAGAAGTGTTGGAGATTATATCCCTGTTTGGCAGATTGTATTAACACCGGTCGTAAAACAGCCTACCCAACTGTATTTCAAATTTGCAGCCTCAAAATGATTTATTTTGATGAAGAGCCCTGATAACCCACAAAAAATCCTAATCAGAGGGGAGGCAAATAGGACGGATTTGTAGGAATTTAAACCTCTCTTAAAGAAGGGTGAACACTTTAGTCAGGTAAATGCAGATTTACTACCCAACAAAGTTAGTGTCAAAGCTAAAAAAGTGAAAGATGTGAAGGCACCGCTGAGAAAACCTTTTGGTGATGATTGGGAGTCAATGGAGAATCTTGTTTATTATTGTCGAACACTACAAGAACCAGAGATTCCAGATAACAGTAAGTTGGGGAAGAGGTTAGAGATGGTATGATATGGAGAGAAAAAGAAGATATTTGACTTTAACTGTCACATGCTCTGCATAATACTGCAAGACATTAGTGACAAGAAATTATTTTGTTTATACTTGGAAAAACCTTGCAAACTTTTATTATATTAAGGACTTATTAATGTGTATTTTATCACTAAGTTTGTGAAATGTATTGTAGGTACAGATGAAACAAATTTTTATTCCGATTGAACACAACATATTATTGGACTTTGTGTATAATAATGCCAATGATGGTTGCCCCAAAAACTGTGACTCTTAAGGTTCTCTTTCCAAAACTTCACATAACCAGCGTTCTGCACCAAAACTAAAACAATCCAAATTTAAGCAAATTTTAAAACAAAATGTACATCACTAGGATTATTCTTGCCCATGTAAACCCAGTGTAATTACAATGAACTTGGTTCTGATACAACCAGATACTCAAATTATGCTGCTGTTTTCAATATACATGTTTTTCCTCTTTTCTTATAATTTGCCAAATGACGTTTCGGAACTCACCTCCTCAACTTCAAAAATGATAAACCAACTGCCATACAAATGGAAATACTGCATCATATGTCATGAATCATTGTCAAAAATACACAGGAAAGACAAGCTGTCGGTACACAGCGAGATGACAGATATTTGCATGGAATATAACGTGAAGTGTCTCCTGCAGATAGTCAGGTTCTACTCTGTAATGTTATTTCTATATGGGCATCAGGTTTGATGACCAGCTGAATCAAATGCAGAAATTTGTGCATGGGAAACATGGTTAACATTGCTGTTGGCCACTGAGTTTTCTCAGGATACTCCCATTTCCCCTATCCTCACATTCTTTTGCTGCTCCATATTCAACTCACATCATCCCCTTCCATAATAAAGACCCTAGCTTTTAAGTGCTGTGTACATCTCTTTCTCTATTTTGTAAAAGAATGATAGCACTTTCGAGTAGAAAACTGATTACTCTTTTACCTTTTCCCTGGTAAAAGTAAAGTTCACACTAATTTGCAACAGAAATTGATTACCATGAATGAAATGCGCAAGTACAAGTGTCTCATTTGCATTTAATGTGGTTTGCTTGCGCAGATGTGCCACTAGGGGCATACATGTCGCTCCATAATTCATAGCTGCAAGACAAAGAATAAGGCCTTAGTAGTAGTGTCAGCTACTTGGCCAAGCTCAGTGAACATGCAGTATGTCCAAACAGCGCAGTCGACAAACCTTTGCCCAGCTGGATAAGTTTGAGAGAGGCCGCATCATTGGCCTCCAAGAGGCAGGTTGGACATTTTGGCAGATTGCTTGCCACTTGAACTGTTCTGCCTACACTGTAAGTAATTTCATTATGCAACAAGCTGTAAGCACTCCACGGGTGACAATGCGTACCATCCAGGGACATGTCACGGTAGCTAGTAAAATGCCTGTATNTGCAACAAGCTGTAAGCACTCCACGGGCGACAATGCGTACCATCCAGGGACATGTCACGGTAGCTAGTAAAATGCCTGTATCACCACAAGTACCATATCCAGATANGGCAACAAGCTGTAAGCACTCCACGGGTGACAATGCGTACCATCCAGGGACATGTCACGGTAGCTAGTAAAATGCCTGTATCACCACAAGTACCATATCCAGATAGCTAGCAGAGCAGGATCTGTCATCGTGATATCCGTTACAACATCTACCATTACAAGCTGAGCAGGTGTGACCTTCCGTNTAGCTAGCAGAGCAGGATCTGTCATCGTGACATCCGTTACAACATCTACCATTACAAGCTGAGCAGGTGTGACCTTCCGTCAGGAACGGGCAGCATAGCAACTTGTGAATTGGCAACGAGTGGTGCTCAGCGACGAATCACAGTTCTGTCTGGATACAGACGACAGCAGAATTTGAGTCTGGAGACGTCCTGACCAGAGCCGTGATCCACACTTCATTGTAGAGCGGCACACTGCTCCAACGAGAGATGTCATAGTGTGGAGTACCATTTACTATGATTCCCACAGGTGGGGATTGAAGGAACCCTGACAGTGTGACAATACGTCCAGGAAATTCTGTGACCATGTGTGCTCCCCTTCCTGGTACAGCTTGAAAACCCCATTTTCCAGCAGGATAATGCCTGGTCTCACACAGCACAGTATCTCTGGCCTGCCTTCGTAATGTCAACATGTTTCCTTGGCCAGCAAGGTCCCCAGACCTCTTGAGCAGCAAGAACATTTGGGAACCAGATTGGACAACAATTTCGGCTAGCAGCAAATACAGCAGATTTGGAGGGTCAGTTGCACCAGCTATGGCAGGATCTTCCTGAGGAGAACATCCAACGTCTGTATGCCTCCATACCAGACTGTATCGCCACTTGTCTCCATGCTATGGGTGGTACAATATTTTGATGATTTCTGTATTAACACTACCCTGTGCCTGTACCCACTTACGTGCCTCTGCGATGGCACCTTCAGGGTGATAAATTTTTTTTAATGAATGTATGTTGCAGCAATAAGCAAGTGCCTTTTATGTTGTGGCACTTACCTTTTAACTGTTTTTAATTTCTTTTCTAACACATTGTTATTGCAAAGTCCTATTGTCTTCTCTTATGTTTTATATGTTTGTTTTTTGCCTCATCATTTACCCTTAGTGGAATTTGCTGTTGGAGGGTAAGACAGAGGTCTTCCCTCCCCAGAAGACAGTGAAGCCATGGTTGTCGCTTGAATAGGCTTTTTCCTGGTGCCTGAATTGTTGGCTTTGGCCACATCAATAATTGTACGCTTTGGGTGGCGCGCAGGCAACCGACGGGTGAGTGGGTGCTCTGGTTGGAATGTAAGCTGGTGTGAAGTTAAGGGCCCCGACTACCCTGGAACGTTAGCTGGCCGGACGAAGGTAGGTGTATTCTTCGGAAGCGTAGGTGGCAGCGAAGATACTGCGCGTGATACGTGCCAGAGGAGGTTAGAAGTAGAGCTTGCTGAGCTGGTGGTTGACCCTCTTTGACGTGCAGTCTCCTCTTTCTTACAGGAATATACCTGGTTGTCAACTGGGCCACTTTCCCTTCGTACCCCAGCCTGAGCTAGCCCTAGCTTGGCAACTTTGCCTTGTCCAGCCCTATAATGAGGCATAAGGTGGTGGGGGTAACCAATTAGATTGATAGTGGGTAGCCAGTAAGGGGTAGATACAGCCTGATGGAATTAGGGATGTAGAGGTCAGGTGAGGTGGGAGGCCTATACTACTGGTCTTCAATCCAGAGACTTGGTGTGCAGACTGTTGCGATCTGACCCAAGTTCCAAGCTGGTGGTTACAGTAGACAGCAAAGGGCATACACTCCCATCGCTCCCTGGTGCGTGGAATGTTGCGGTCTGATCCAGGTGTCACAAAGAGCAGGACTCTTGTTGGGAGTTGGGCTATAGTTTCCAAGCAAGAAACCTGGCGTGCGGAACATCGCGGTCTGACCCAGGCACTTACTGGAAGGTCAATAATCCAAGAGACAACTGCTCTAATTAGGCCCAGGAAAGAAAGTTTCCTAAGCTGCATGCTGAGACAGCTATCAATATGAGAGAAAAGGAGTACGGCATTGGCTCGTGGCTAACCCTAGAAGAGTTTTACTAGGGCAGGTGACGAACCAGAAAGAGAAAGGACACTATGTAGGAATACCAAGTGCTGGAGAGACAACACGACCAAGTACGATTTATGCCCGTTTTATTGAACGCTAAATTAAAACACACATAAACCAGCCTGTGGCCTGACTGAGGCCTGAAGGGCCGGTCCTAAGTTGCCAACTGGTATAGTTGTCTCGGAAGACATGGCAGCACGGGGAGCGAGGATGACCCCAAGACTGCAGTACTTGCACTCGTGATAGCTGAGAATAAGCTACAAAGGTAGCTGGAAGCACGGGGGATTCAGAATGTTGACGGGCAGCACGGCAGTTTTGTGCAAGCCTCGACTGAACAGCGTAAGACTGATGCGACTTGATAAAAGTCTGTAGTTCTTAGAGCGGCATGACTTTCTGCGAAGGTGAGAGGTGAAGTCTGGTGGCTCTAAGGCAGCATGACACCGAGCAAGAGGACTGGCGCGAGACATCAGTCGGTGTACTCTCAGGCAGAGTAACACCAGGCACAAAACAGCTTCGAACTGAGGTTTGCATGTCCTATTTATACTAGGCTCACAGGGCCAGCGCGGGGGTTGCAGGGTGTGGAGAGAGAGAGAGAGAGAGAGACACGTAGGAGAGAAGAGAGTNGACTTGATAAAAGTCTGTAGTTCTTAGAGCGGCATGACTTTCTGCGAAGGTGAGAGGTGAAGTCTGGTGGCTCTATGGCAGCATGACACCGAGCAAGAGGACTGGCGCGAGACATCAGTCGGTGTACTCTCAGGCAGAGTAACACCAGGCACAAAACAGCTTCGAACTGAGGTTTGCATGTCCTATTTATACTAGGCTCACAGGGCCAGCGCAGAGAGAGAGAGAGAGAGAGAGAGAGAGAGAGAGAGACGCGTAGGAGAGAAGAGAGAGAGAGACGCGTAGGAGAGAAGAGAGAGAGAGAGAGAGAGAGAGAGAGAGAGAGAGAGAGAGAGAGACGCGTAGGAGAGAAGAGAGAGAGAGAGAGAGAGAGAGAGAGACGCGTAGGAGAGAAGAGAGAGAGAGACGCGTAGGAGAGAAGAGAGAGAGAGAGAGAGAGAGAGAGAGAGAGAGAGAGAGAGAGAGACGCGTAGGAGAGAAGAGAGTAACTGAGAGCGACNAGAGAGAGAGAGAGAGAGAGAGAGAGAGACGCGTAGGAGAGAAGAGAGTAACTGAGAGCGACAGAAACTTCTCCCCATGCACCAGGTGCTGGAGGGGTAAGCGGCGACATGATGCGAAGCGGGTTGCAGTGCAGCAGGCGGCAACGGCCAGGCAAACGACCCTGGCTTGGAAGGCGTCCTGTGGCACGTACAGAGTAACGACTCTTCTTAGGAGAGGGCCGCGGCTGTGGCAAGGCTAGATGAGTGAATGCTGTCGCTCGTGGTGCATCATGTTTTCCAATGTTAATTATCAATAACATAATGCCATTAAATTGTTAGCAATTGTTTCAAAACATTTTAAAATGTATGATTTATCATATTTTAAGGCTGTTTCAGTGGTCAAAAAAATTGTTGTGTCAGCATTAGCAGTCCTAACGCGACATAGCGTGTCGATTAGCTACTTAAAATTCCGTGCCTAATTTTTCTGTTCAACGCTTACAGGGACTTTGCGAGAGAGGGTGTACAGTTTTAGGCTCCGCGCGACACTAGCGCTACATAGAGTGTTACAGCAATGGTCACCTATGGTACTTGGTAGTGGCAGCCTAGCCAGGAGCTTGTGGAGAAGGTTGGAGGCAGGGAGAAACTCATAAGACTGGTTTTGCTTGGGCCAGTCAGGGGGTTGTACTTTGCACTGGGGTGTTGGAGAATGAAGCTAATGGCTGTTTAGGGAGCGGAGGAGAGGTAATAGAGACAACCCGCTGACAGCATAGGTCCCCACCCCCCTACTTCAAGCAGAGAAAAGAAAAACATGTTTTACACTGTGGAGGAATAATAATTCAACATCTGAGGGCATCCTCTAGGTACTGTGATCATGCACGTGTGTTCGTTTTGTATTGTATTGTTTTGAACAACTCAAAATGAATTATGCAAGTAGTCTAAAGAAAATTGGTGACGCACAAGGCACAACTTTGCTCAATATTAAGTCCAACTACTACAAATAATATTACTTTCATCAGAATTATGAAGTTTAAATTTATCACACTTGGAAGCAATAGCAAGCTATCAGTATAAAATCTTTCTTAGATACTCACATAAAAATTTCACANAAATTTATCACACTTGGAAGCAATAGCAAGCTATCAGTATAAAATCTTTCTTAGATACTCACATAAAAATTTCACCGAACGTGAAGTAATAGTTGAAATTGTGAATGGTTATACAGAAATTCTGCAATACAAATATACATTTTCAAACCTGGATAAAACCCTGATACTAGATACTGAGGAATTCAAATGAAATTTGAATCTTTGGCAGTAAAATTAGCGGGTGCTCCAAAGCTATGCTGGCTAAGGAGTCATGCTTGCGTGTAAAAGAGTTTGAAACGATAAAAGTTTGAACCATATGCACTGTACGACCAGTAAATACAGGCACTCAGTTGTTACATATTTGCTCCAGAGCTCATTGTAACTTGAAGGATCTGCTATATTGTATATGCTATATATGTATATATGTATATATATATATATATATACACACACATAGAGCGTGTTGAGAAATTTAACACCTAAACTGCGGGAGGTGATTCCTTATGAAAAATAAAGTCAAACATATAAACGACACCATATAGNAGAAATTTAACACCTAAACTGCGGGAGGTGATTCCTTATGAAAAATAAAGTCAAACATATAAACGACACCATATAGCTAAACAGAATATTAAAGGAGATCTGAGACTGAAAAAAAGGTTTTGAAAACGTATTTTTGCTGAATGCCTNATATAGCTAAACAGAATATTAAAGGAGATCTGAGACTGAAAAAAAGGTTTTGAAAACGTATTTTTGCTGAATGCCATGTACTTTCTGCCAGCGGTAGGGATGGCAGTGATTTACCCACAGTATGTCCCACACGGATGAATGGGACACGCCCATTTGGCGCATTATGGAGCGTGTACTAGTGNAAATTTATCACACTTGGAAGCAATAGCAAGCTATCAGTATAAAATCTTTCTTAGATACTCACATAAAAATTTCACAGAACGTGAAGTAATAGTTGAAATTGCGAATGGTTATACAGAAATTCTGCAATACAAACANCGTGAAGTAATAGTTGAAATTGCGAATGGTTATACAGAAATTCTGCAATACAAACATACATTTTCAAACCTGGATAAAACCCTGATACTAGATACTGAGGAATTCAAATGAAATTTGAATCTTTGGCAGTAAAATTAGCGGGTGCTCCAAAGCTATGCTGGCTAAGGAGTCATGCTTGCGTGTAAAAGAGTTTGAAACGATAAAAGTTTGAACCATATGCACTGTACGACCAGTAAATACAGGCACTCAGTTGTTACATATTTGCTCCAGAGCTCATTGTAACTTGAAGGATCTGCTATATTGTATATGCTATATATGTATATATATATACACACACATAGAGCGTGTTCAGAAATTTAACACCTAAACTGCGGGAGGTGATTCCTTATGAAAAATAAAGTCAAACATATAAACGACACCATATAGCTAAACAGAATATTAAAGGAGATCTGAGACTGAAAAAAAGGTTTTGAAAACGTATTTTTGCTGAATGCCTTGTACTTTCTGCCAGCGGTAGGGATGGCGGTGATTTACCCACAGTATGTCCCACACGGATGAATGGGACACGCCCATTTGGCGCATTATGGAGCGTGTACTAGTGGAGGTCACGTCGTTGATGTGTTGACGTATCACTTCCGTAAGCCAAACCGTGCGCACAGACAGAGGATGACCAGCATTGTGTATGTATCTCTGCAACATAGGAAGCATACGTCTCCTTTTGCTGCGAACTTTGTAAGGGTTGTAGAAGGCATTCTGCAAAAAATACGTTTTCAAAACCCAATTTTCATAGGCTGCCGCCTTTAATATTCCGTTTAGGCATATGGTGTCCTGTATATTTTAGACTTTATTTTTCATAAGAAGTCACCTCCTGCAGTTTGGGCATTTAATTTCCGAACAACTTGTATATATAGCCAGAATCAGCTTCCAAAACTTATTTGCTGGGATGTGATGGAGTTTGTAAATTAGGGATTCATACAGCATGTGCAAATAATTCCAAAGTGAAGAATTACGTTAAAAGCACAAATAAAATGGAAATACAAGTTAAGCCAGTCCAAACTAGAAGACTTATTTCAAAATAAGATCACATTCCACAAATATTTAACTTGAAAACAAGCAAAAATTTCTTACAACAACTTTCACCCCAATAAATACAAAGTTCACAGAAAGAAAACGGGAAATCAGTCAAAAGAAATGTATCACAATTAAGTGTAAACACAAAAATCTTCTTCACCGTTCATATATTCACCTCATATGGTATTTATTTTAATGAACATTTAACCTCGCAGAACAGAAATATTTAAAACAGATATCTGTAGCACAAGGGTGTCAAGTATATTTGGACGATTCGTTATAAATTTTTCATTAGAAAGGTGGAAGAAAATATATCAAAGCTTATCCATAAAACTAGTGACCTAGAGAAAGTTGAAAGTTTTTCATATTGCAAGAGTAGTGATAAGTGAACTTTTGTGCGCCATTTTGGTCAATAAAACATCACCTGACAAATTGTGACAATGAATTACACGATTACTACACAATAATGCTACAAAAACACTAACCGTTGTTCAAATATAACAATAACATTAATTATTTCATAATAGTCCAGGAGCCAGCTTTGAAAAGTGGTCGTAAAAGGCAGAGATTTTTTAAATATAGAAGATAATGGGACTTACTAGTCTAGATCCATTTCTGCTAGTCTGCCGCCTCAAAGCGGCTGGGTTAAAATATGGCAGATGTTTAAAATTTCGAAAATTCGTCAAAATTGCAAGTATTTACGGAAAGCTGAAACTTGGATAGGAGGTACTACAAGACACGAATATAACGAAAAACAATGTCTGTCACCCCATACCCAGTGGGAAGTACTGGCAGACGGCACTTGAAAAAGTGTACTTTTTGAGAATAAAATGAAACTGTATGAGGACTTTTGAAATTTCGGCCATTGAAACTTATCGACATAGAGAGACGAATAAACCTAGTCTGCCGGAGGTAGCCCAGTGGGAAGTACTGGCAGACGTCACTTGAAAATTTGTACTTTTTGTGAGTGCAGTGTTACCTGGTTATGCATAGTCCCTGCGCTGTGGGGAGTGACCCACCTCGACCTTCCCAATCACCACTCTGTTGCTCGGTGGCCAGGGGAATGATTGACTGCTGACCTGGCTGGTGTCACAGCCCCTCCTCGCCCCTACTGGACGAGTCAACAACTTGAGAAGATGAGCAACGATTTTCCGGTAATCATTTTCCTCGGCGTAACACTGAATGTGAAGAAGGTTTTGGACAAGAGCCGGCACTGTCTATAAATACCATTGCAGCCGGAGGATCGTCACACTTGATGACAGCCGTCTGGCTGAAGTGCGGTATTCAGGAGAAGAATGGTGCAGCATGAGACGACAGCAGAGAGGACAGAGGATGCGAGACAACTGTAGACGAGCGCGTCTGTGGTGTGACGGACGAGAGAGCACAATACCCAACGAGTAGACGNACTGTAGACGAGCGCGTCTGTGGTGTGACGGACGAGAGAGCACAATACCCAACGAATAGAGGGCTGCTGTGCTTGATGGCACTCTTGAGATCTCTAGAACATTCCGGACTGGTGGAATGTGGACTGAATTAAGGTGAGACTGTATGAATGTGTGATGCTGACTTTATTGTAAATATTAAACTGCCAAATATGGACAAATAATTTGTAAAACAATACAATGGGTATTGATTCACTGTTTACTGGAACTGATTTTATTAATTTGATTACATTAATTTCTTTGAGGTGATTGTAAATTGTATGGAAAAAAATGGATTAATTGCAAATAGCAAGTGACAGCCATTTATTGTGAGATATTGAGTTGAGAGTATTTTCTTTGTAGTCGAGAGTACTTTCCGAGATATAACAATATTTTTGTGTTACTATCTTCCGAAACGGCGGATTAACAACTGTATTCCTTTTTTACTTACAATTCATGCATAGTGCATTATCAACATAGTGACTGAATTGGTTGTTTTCAATACACCCTACATTTTAAAATAGTCTTCATTTTGAAAATAAGCAATCCAGTGTGTGCAAAAACTATAAAAGTTGGATTTTCTTTGTAATTTCTAAAGTATACTGAGTTTTATGAAATTATGTTCACGTATTCAAAAGTTTTAGGGGAGAATATGTACACAGCAGTCATACACAGGGCCGGATTTCCCATTAGACCGACTAGGCCTGGCCCAGAGCGACACTTTATAAGGGGACGATATAACATGGCTAACAAAATACCAAGAATGTTTCAGTGTTCTTTATATAGCTGTGTGCTAGAGTAAAATGTTTATCAATTCTAAAATAAATACAAATAAAGTGACTGGTAAGTGTTTAGGAGTTCATTGTTTTATGATGTTAATAAAATTCCTTGTTGCCTCCATACCCACTAGTGCCAGCTTCCAGTTCATATTTATCAGGGAACAGAAACTGGTTTCTAGTAGATCTTTGCTGATTTTTGGGTTTTTAAGTTTTTCTCCGCTAGTAGCTGCTGAGCGATAGTAGTTTGTTTTCAGTTCCAACAAAAGTTTTGATTATTGCACCACATAAAGGTGTGGCATTTGTGATTTATGATTAAAAGATATTTTACTGGTGCTAAAAACTAANCCACTAGTGCCAGCTTCCAGTTCATATTTATCAGGGAACAGAAACTGGTTTCTAGTAGATCTTTGCTGATTTTTGTGTTTTTAAGTTTTTCTCCGCTAGTAGCTGCTGAGCGATAGTAGTTTGTTTTCAGTTCCAACAAAAGTTTTGATTATTGCACCACATAAAGGTGTGGCATTTGTGATTTATGATTAAAAGATATTTTACTGGTGCTAAAAACTAATCACGGTGTGCGAAGTAGCTGTGTGCGTCCAGATATTAAAATGGAAATGAACACACTTGACAGTAAATTAGGACAAATAATTTAGTACATAGGTAATACAATTACAACTATTGAGAGCTATAAAAATTAAGATTATAAAAAGAACTTACATTAATTTTATTTGAGCCCAAACAAAAACCTATTTATTGTCGTAAAAACATACAATTACCTAATTAACTTAAAACACTGCATTTCACTTAAAGGAAACTACTCATAGCCATAAAATTTAGAAATAAAAGAAATATAAGTATTGGTGAAAAAAAAGCTGTTGCTGGTAGCTAACCTGTATCCAAATGACAGAGAAAAGTGGTCCACAAAGAATGATGGGGGAGGACTGACTTTTATGTACTACCAAAATTCAGTAGCGCCACGAGCAGGTAAACAGACACGCCCTAACCTCAAATGCTAGTGTAGACAACTAGTTGTCGTGAAACGTTGGAATTGCTAAAAACTACGTAATTTATTTTTTATGATTCAATCACTATTTGTTTTAAATTACTCACGTCAAAAAACAGGTAAAACAATAATTGCAGGTACTTCTTTGTTTCAAGTCAGTACACGAAAATTCACGCTATAAAAAATGTATGTATAATGGATGTGGTACGGACCAGAACCAAACCATAATGGACGGAACGGATTTGAAATTTACTCTGGTTCCACAAAGGAAACTTAATAATTTTTAGGTCAGTATGGTAAATAACCATGTAAATTACAAGCATTAAAGGGGCACAGTATGTTTTCACGGACTAATTCTGTTAAGATAAAATTACGCTCGTAATTTTTTTAAGAGTAATGCAGTGATATCAACTGTCATACAAGGTGGCAAGTGTTGTCAACTTAGCAGACTTTCCATTTAAATTGGCAAAATTTAAAAACATTTAGTGGACAAATATACATTTTAGCGGACAACAGAATTTTTAGCGGAGTAAAATATAATTTAAAAGAATTGGATTTTTACATGCGAAACTCAAAAAATTGTGTTAAATTTGCTTCCAAAATAGAGTAAAAAATATAAAATGCAGCATTATTATGATGAAACTATGTAATTTATTACTGTACTTTAAATTTAACAATTTTTAGCACGTTTCTACTTTAAATCATTGTTTTTAATAAATTTTGTTTGATTTTTGCCACTGTTTCTACATTTGGCAGACATTTAGTGAATTTTATGTAAACATTCGGCAGATTTTCAAAATTGGAGTTGGTAACACTAGTTCCGTTGTATTAAGTGAATGAGATTTGTTTTTTCATCCAGTATTTAAGATATACCCACTGTTCATTACAGACAATCAACTCTCTATACCTAAGGATGAAAATAAAGTTTTTTTTTTTTTGACGTTAGGTTTTACTTTTTGAGGAGAGTGGTCCACATGTTGAGTTTTCCCGCATGCTGAGTTTTTTTCAGTAGATCCCACGATAAACGAATAATAGAGGTTTCAATGTACCTGTCTAAGCATGTCCCCAACATTTCCTTATGGTTTGCCTATAGCAATTTCAAAATTACGTGCTGGAATGATGACATGAAATATGTTTAAATTAAGTTATATAACAATTTTGAGGATGCAGTGGTGTAATGACTAGATTTCTTACCTTCCACTAAGGCGGAGTCAATACTAGATCTTAGCACGTGGGAAACGTGCCGAACGTTGCAGTTGGCTTGAGGGTTCTCATGGTACTCCCGTTTCTCCCACTGATGCATTCCTCCTCTCCTCCACCTGCACTTCACTTTACCCTCACCAGTGCTGAAGACAGCTGTTAAGCTCCGCTATTTCATCAACAAATCCATGCTTTTATATTTAAAAAAAATATTTACCTTATTTAAATGTACCTTTGTCACATTAAAACTCTCAGAGGAATTGTAAGAAACTTAAAAAGCACATTTTCAATGCTGTAAGCATTAAACTGCAGTCAGTAAACATAGATTTAGGGCAAGACGCTATTAACAAGTTTTCTGTATGACTTTGTTGGAAATTTAAGAGAAACAGAAATATTTAACCATTATGAACATCTTACAAGTCCTTAAATCAATTGATATAATGCTTAATTTGTACCTGAGTATAAAAGAGGGAGGAAAGCACGCTCTCAGGTCTGGCAAGATAAAGGACAGAGAAATAATCCCGAAGACAGGATCAGATAATTTTTGTGGAGAGTGGAGTGGAAAGATTTGCCCAAATCTGATGGGGATGCAGCTTTAGAATGCAAGGGCAGGATAAATGGGAGATCTCCGACCAGTGACATTGTCCGGCCAATTCCCACATGCAAAATATTCGGAAGCGACCCCGCCAGGAATCGAACCAGGTTCGCCTTGGTGGGAGGCAAGTTGACAATGACACCACCGCGAACCCCAGATATCTTTCGTGTTGGTATTTGTAATGAAATTATCTATACACTTAGAGAAGAGTTGCAGGTGGATACTGTAATTAACTTCTTATTTGGAGATAAATTATTATATTATTTGGGTAGAGGAAGTGATAATATCCTTTAAGTCCACATCCCACAGCAATCCCCTTTTGATGTTCAGTAGTACAATACCGATAAACTGTCGTTTACAATAATTAACCAAAAGTACACCAATTTGCAAAAAAAAAAAATNGATAGTAGTTTGTTTTCAGTTCCAACAAAAGTTTTGATTATTGCACCACATAAAGGTGTGGCATTTGTGATTTATGATTAAAAGATATTTTACTGGTGCTAAAAACTAATCACGGTGTGCGAAGTAGCTGTGTGCGTCCAGATATTAAAATGGAAATGAACACACTTGACAGTAAATTAGGACAAATAATTTAGTACATAGGTAATACAATTACAACTATTGAGAGCTATAAAAATTAAGATTATAAAAAGAACTTACATTAATTTTATTTGAGCCCAAACAAAAACCTATTTATTGTCGTAAAAACATACAATTACCTAATTAACTTAAAACACTGCATTTCACTTAAAGGAAACTACTCATAGCCATAAAATTTAGAAATAAAAGAAATATAAGTATTGGTGAAAAAAAAGCTGTTGCTGGTAGCTAACCTGTATCCAAATGACAGAGAAAAGTGGTCCACAAAGAATGATGGGGGAGGACTGACTTTTATGTACTACCAAAATTCAGTAGCGCCACGAGCAGGTAAACAGACACGCCCTAACCTCAAATGCTAGTGTAGNCTTTTATGTACTACCAAAATTCAGTAGCGCCACGAGCAGGTAAACAGACACGCCCTAACCTCAAATGCTAGTGTACACAACTAGTTGTCGTCAAACGTTGCAATTGTTAACAACTATGTAATTTATTTTTTATGATTCAATCACTATTTGTTTTAAATTACTCGCGTTGAAAAACAGGTAAAACAATAATTGCACGCACTTCTTTGTTTCAAGTCAGTAAACAAAAATTTGCGCTATAAAATACGTATGTATAATGGATGTGGTACAGACCAGAACCAAAATACATAATGGAAGGAACGGATTTGAACTTTACTCTGGTTCCACAAAGGAAACGTAATAATTTTTAGGTCAGTACTGTAAATAACCATGTAAATTACAAGCATTAAAGGGGCACAGTATGTTTTCACGGACTAATTCTGTTAAGATAAAATTACGCTCGTAACTTTTTTAAGAGTAATGCAGTGATATCAACTGTCATACAAGGTGGCAAGTGTTGTCAACTTAGCAGACTTTCCGTTTAAATTGGCAAAATTTAAAAACATTTAGTGGACAAATATACATTTTAGCGGATAACAAAAATTTTAGCGGAGTAAAATATAATTTAAAAAAATTGGATTTTTACATGTGAAACTCAAAAAATTGTGTTAAATTTGCCTCCAAAATAGAGTAAAAAATAAAAATTCAGCATTATTATGATGAAACTATGTAATTTATTACTGTACTTTAAATTTAACAATTTTTAGCACGTTTCTATTTTAAATCATTGTTTTTAATAAATTTTGTTTGATTTTTGCCACTGTTTCTACATTTGGCAGACATTTAGTGAATTTTATGTAAACATTCGGCAGATTTTCAAAATTGGAGTTGGTAACACTAGTTCCGTTGTATTAAGTGAATGAGATTTGTTTTTTCATCCAGTATTTAAGATATACCCACTGTTCATTACAGACAATCAACTCACTATACCTAAGGATGAAAATAAAGTTTTTTTTTTTGACGTTAGGTTTTACTTTTTGAGGAGAGTGGTCCACATGTTGAGTTTTCCCGCATGCTGAGTTTTTTTCAGTAGATCCCACGATAAACGAATAATAGAGGTTTCACTGTACCTGTCTAAGCATGTCCCCAACATTTCCTTATGGTTTGCCTATAGCAATTTCAAAATTACGTGCTGGAATGATGACATGAAATATGTTTAAATTTAGTTATATAACAATTTTGAGGATGCAGTGGTGTAATGACTAGATCACTTACCTTCCACTAAGGCGGAGTCAATACTAGATCTTAGCACGTGGGAAACGTGCCGAACGTTGCAGTTGGCTTGAGGGTTCTCATGGTACTCCCGTTTCTCCCACTGATGCATTCCTCCTCTCCTCCACCTGCACTTCACTTTACCCTCACCAGTGCTGAAGACAGCTGTTAAGCTCCGCTATTTCATCAACAAATCCATGCTTTTATATTTAAAAAAAATATTTACCTTATTTAAATGTACCTTCGTCACATTAAAACTCTCAGAGGAATTGTAAGAAACTTAAAAAGCACATTTTCAATGCTGTAAGCATTAAACTGCAGTCAGTAAACATAGATTTAGGGCAAGACGCTATTAACAAGTTTTCTGTATGATTTTGTTGGAAATTTAAGAGAAACAGAAATATTTAACCATTATGAACATCTTACAAGTCCTTAAATAAATTGATATAATGCTTCATTTGTACCCGAGTATAAAAGAGGGAGGAAAGCACGCTCTCAGGTCTGGCAAGATAAAGGACAGAGAAATAATCCCGAAGACAGGATCAGATAATTTTTGTGGAGAGTGGAGTGGAAAGATTTGCCCAAATCTGATGGGGATGCAGCTCCAGAATGCAAGGGCAGGATAAATGGGAGATCTCCGACCAGTGACATTGTCCGGCCAATTCCCACATGCAAAATATTCGGAAGCAACCCCGCCAGGAATCGAACCAGGTTCGCCTTGGTGGGAGGCAAGTTGGCAATGACACCACCGCGAACCCCAGATATCTTTTGTGTTGGTATTTGTAATGAAATTATCTATACACTTAGAGAAGAGTTGCAGGTGGATACTGTAATTAACTTCTTATTTGGAGATAAATTATTATATTATTTGGGTAGAGGAAGGGATAATATCCTTTAAGTCCACATCCCACAGCAATCCCCTTTTGATATTCAGTAGTACAATACCGATAAACTGTCGTTTACAATAATTAACCAAAAGTACACCAATTTGCAAAAAAAAAAATNATTCAGTAGTACAATACCGATAAACTGTCGTTTACAATAATTAACCAAAAGTACACCAATTTGCAAAAAAAAAAATTATTATCCTGTAGGTGCCATTGCAGGGGCACATAAGTGGCACAGAATGTGATAGTATACATCCANAAAAAAAAAAATTATTATCCTGTAGGTGCCATTGCAGGGGCACATAAGTGGCACAGAATGTGATAGTATACATCCAGAAAACATCAAAATAATAAACAACACCAAGCATGTATTGTAGGGGACCAACACTTGCAGGATGCACTCAGTATGGTGTTGGACCATCTGTAGTATGGAGAGGTGGCAATACGGTCGGACATAGAGGCATACAGACGTCAGATGTTTTCCTACCAAGATCATTCCACAGCTGGCGCAACTGACCCTCCAAATCCACCGTAATTTCCGCTGGCCAAAGATGCGGTTTAATATGGTCCCAAACGTTCTCGATAGGCAAGAGGTTTGGGGACCTTGCTGGCCAAGGAAGCATGTTGACACCACGAAGACAGGCCAAAGATACCTGCACTGTGTGAAGCCGGGTATAATGCTGAGAATTTAGTTGGGTTTAGAATAGGGTTGTCAAGCTGCACCAGGAAAAGGAACGCACAGGTCACAGAATTTTCTGGACGTATTGCCTCGCCATCACCCCATTTTAGGAGCGAATAAGGAGCCTGGACATTACATACATGGATATAGATGGAATATGGCTTCTGTATTAAGCTATCGATATATCAAGATGAATGAGCCTGCCAACATTCGTACAGAAAATAATGGTGACTAACTAGACTAAACACTAGAATGCGCAGCGCGTACCTTCAGCTATTAATGACAACAAATAATACACCATTGTAAAGTATACAATTGGGGCTGACACAAAATCAATATCCAACACATATGCAAACATTTTGCTTGAAAATTTTCACCAAAACGTTCTGAGATAATCTTAATATGCAAAAGCAAGACAAATTCAACATTTTTACCATTGCCACAAAGAAGAAACCCTCGTCTTGCATTCTGGAACAAATTTTCATATTTGTAAGCTGCTGAAGGACTTGAATTCGCAACCACAAACATAATGTAAACTTTAATATTGTCAACATGTCGGCACAAAAATTTCATAAATATCTATATCCCAAGATGTGTATGTTCCGAAAACGTTACGAAGCTTAATATAGTAAATTATAGAGTTTTATAACAAGTTAATTCAATAACATAAATTTTATCCTGTTTTTAACTAATACTTGTTTATCCTTTTAATTCAATAATTAATTAACAACATATTAATGTGGTAATTTAAATCATGATGACACACCTGGTCTCAATGCTTAGGATTAAAAAATAATTAATGAAGAAAAAATTAAAAAAAGATAACAGAATGTGGAAGGCGCGGCACTTTTCACAGGCCCACAGGCGGCAACGTAAGAAATCCGACCCTGATCATACGTACGCAGACAAGGAAGTCATCTCATAAGCCGATCTTTACTTTGGAAAGTAGGCTAATAATAAACTGATTATTATANGTACGCAGACAAGGAAGTCATCTCATAAGCCGATCTTTACTTTGGAAAGTAGGCTAATAATAAACTGATTATTATAAACACTGTTGAGTATAATGTATTCACGAATTTAAGTTTTTCAGATGTAGTTGTGAATAGTAATTTTACTGATTACTGTGTTTGTTTTTATCATCCACAGCATTCCTCTGGGTATAACCTGATAACACGAAAAAATAATTAAACAAAAATAAAGAAGAAAACTTTTATGCCTGTCACTTTAAATAAATAACAATGTAAATAAAAAACAATGATTTAAAACCAGTGTCGTAGTGTACTATGGAATAAAAACGTGGCTTTCCCTGAACTTGAACACTTCTTAGTTTAGTAAGCCTTAGTATTTTTACCTTTCCAAAACTGTTGCTAGGTTTTTGATCTATCACTTTTTTTTTGTGCTAATATTACTGGGTGGTGTTCTGCTTGTCGGCATATTCACCCTCAACCACAAAACAAACCAGTCTATCAGCTGAATGAAAAAATAGTAGCAGTGACGAGCAATGTGCCGAAATGTCCTACCTGCCTCTCGGAGGCCAACAATGCAGCCTTTCTTAAACTCATCCAGCTCGGCAAAGGTTTGTCCAATGCACCATCAGGGCATGCTGCGTGTTACTGCAGCGTGTCACTGAACTTGGCTTTATGGCTCGCACTGCTACTAAGACCTAATTTGGTGTTTTGCAGCTATGAATAATGGAGGGACAGTATTGCCCCTACTGGTACATCCTCGCAAGCAAAGCGCATTAAACACAAATGTGAGACATGTCTGGCTGTGACGATACTGTGTGGCAACCATTCATGTACTAGCGCAATTTGTCATAGTAACAAAATTTTGTTTTACAAATAAGTTTCTCACATGTCGTATAGTAGAAAAGGTGCGTTTGGTTTAACAGTTGGTCAATGAAACACTAAGTATTACTCTGAGTGGTATACTTATGTTAGGATACACTTTAAAAAAAACCTCCTTGGTGTAGAAATTTGCTTAATTTTGTCATGCTGCCATTTTCTTCATCTTCAAATGCTCTCTATACTATGAACAGCTGAAGGTCATTCTCATGATAAGAAGCTATAATATTCCCACTGCATTTGTTGAATCTACACTAGTTTTTCGGCTGAAAAACATACTAAGCTAAATATTTTTTATTTTGAAAACTGCTATAAGTTATGTTGTGAAATTTTTACATCGCATTCTCTGATATATTGTGAAGTTAATTTTATTTCCTGTTGTTTTATGGTAAAATACTTTTTTTCTGTTTTGTATTGGTTCCGGCAGAACTCATAAATATCAATTAAAACATTTAAAAAATCTACAATTTGTGATTTGAATTTGTATTTTACATTTACTAAACAAATATTCAACTCTCAGGATTTTGCAATTTTACAGGACCTCTGGACCAGCTTTGTTGTTATGCTTATTCTTTGTAACGGCACTTTTAATCACATCTCTATAAGAACTTTTTCAAGTGTTTTCTTTTGGTGATGATAGATAGCAGTTTATGTTCTGTTTGTAAATCTAAAGTATTTTGAGGTCTCCTTTTGAATTAACTTAGACTTTAACATTTCTCACAGTGAATATTTATTTCACAATTTTAATAATGTAATTTGTATAAGGTAAAAGAGGAAACAGAAATTCATTTTGAAAATTATAAATGAGATTGTACTAGTGAACACAGCATAGCTATTCAAGATATTGAATAGCCATGCAGTCATAATCATCCATTCACCTAAGAATCTTTTGTGATGACTAAGACTCTTCCTTCACCATCACACTATTGTCAGTCTCATACAATTTGGCAAGATTATGACAGTCAGTGAGCTGCAACTTGACGTATACAAAACAAAGTGCCATTTACAAAATCCTGTATCAGCTGATGCACGAACGAACAAAAGTTAATATTACGTTGGCTATTCTGAGTGCACTGAATGCCCAATAAAATGATCCGTATCCAAATGAAACACAACTTCAAAACCTTGAGAGTTCTTTTCACGTCGTATCCCCTCTCTCCCTCCTTGCTTTCCATACGTGCTTGATATTAATTCCAAAAGCATACAGAAATATTGCATGGTATTGTTGAATTATTTTTTCTAATAATTTGACCAAACATATTTCAAATTTGTGTCATTTCGAGCCAATAATAGAAGAAAGGTCAACTTTTAAAAAGACGGGATCACGAGGCAGACCAACATGCTGCTATCTGTTAAGTAACACTCTCGGCTCACAACTCGGCCTGCCATACCATGCGCGCCATCTGACCGCTCTTTCCCAAAGCATTACCAGCCAACAAAAAAAAATTGCTTTCATGTGTAAAATAACAAATTTACAAACAGATACCAATAGTTTTATTTACATATGAGCTCTGCACACCCATTTAATTGTTTCCGTGTTGTTACTAAATTGTAGTAATAAAATGAAGAAAGTGGGATGGGCGTGAATAGTTTTTAAGCAATTCTTATATTATTACATGCCTCATATTTCCAACTCGAACTGTTTAGTATCAGTAATAGCAGAATTACTGCTTTGCAATAGTAGTTGGTGAGTTTTTGGCGAATAAAAGTGCCTTGTCAATCAAGTTTCCCGAATTACTTTTAGTTCCAGTTATATTAGCTATGACGTCCAAAGTGTGATAATAGCTACAACTATCGTCTCGCAAATGTTAACCCAAATTCGCTGTCTCAGACAAATTAAAAAAGAGTTAGCAAATATTTAATTTTTGAAAGGTTTTATATTTTTACTTTTATAACCTACAAATTTTTTTTAAGACAAATGTCAGTCTAAAATACCTTAAAATTTGTTTAGCATTGCAGTATAATAGCAAGTGGATTAGCTGACAATGTGTTGATAAAATATACAGCCTCCACTTGATCCACCAGCTGATGATGAAAGGATACATAAACGAAAAGTAAACATTTGGCGCTACTTTCGTCAAACTGTCAAAATCTTGCCAAGTTATATGAGAGAGAGAATACCATAATGTGAGGACATACTTCTTCTTTTGAGAAACATCATTCTAATAAATGTGTCATACTATGTTGCATCACCACCGTTGGTGTGTTTTGATTTCTTATTCTTTTTCCTACATTTTAGTTTTCCCAGTTTAATTAAGTTTGCTGGATATTCTAAATTTTTAGAGATATTCACGACTCATGGTTCAAGTACTTAGCCTGGCCTCTTGCAGCTAAAAATGTATTCGTAACATGCAGCCAGATGACAACAAAATTTGTGAAAAGAAAAATAATTTGTGCATTCAGAAATAATGTTTTTTGATATTAACTATATAGCTTTAATATTTTTGTTTGTGGTGAACCACCCTTAATATTTAAAAATTAATCATTGATTTGAATATGTTCAAAATTTGCAAATATGATTCAATTACAAGATACTGAATATTGTATGACAAAAATACTTATTGTTGCTTTTCTTGTTTGTTGTGTGTAGATATATTTATTTATTTATTTATTTAAGACCCAAAATTGATATTTTAATAATTTTCACCTTGCATTTTTCATACATAATAGATGTTCGCACCAGTTAAACAAATTTGCCTGTTTACTTCAAAGAGAATATTTTAATAGTAGTGACTTTAAGTAATGTTTAACCTTTGAGTAATTTACCTGTCCATATATATCCTTTTTTTTTTAACTGTTTATCAACTGCTGTTGGTGGTGATAGCCTCATTTGAAAATTAACTAATAAAATTTGAACTNTTTTTTTTTTAACTGTTTATCAACTGCTGTTGGTGGTGATAGCCTCATTTGAAAATTAACTAATAAAATTTGAACTAAAGTAATACTATTTTGCACATTTTAATAAACTAATTTTTTTTATAATTTGTAAAAGGAGAAACGTCATTGGGGGGGCTAGGCCTTTTGTACCTTACTCTTTTTCTTTTAAACCGGATTACACTTGTAGCAGAATTTGGTTAGAGTGCTTTCTTTTGAGTCTTCTAGAATCATGGTTGAGATGTTTTGAGCTTAGGCACTACATTTTTGGACCTAAAATAGATATAACAACTGCAGCAACTTTATTAAGGTATACATCGTTATTGACAATCCATTGCATATCAGTGTGATGCACACAATTACAAAACTTCTATGAATAATGTGGNGGTATACATCGTTATTGACAATCCATTGCATATCAGTGTGATGCACACAATTACAAAACTTCTATGAATAATGTGGTGTAGTGTAGGGCAGTGCAAATGTGACATTTTGTTTAATGAAAAGAAAATGAAAAATACTTGTTAATGAATTAAATAGAATTGAAACAAAACCAAAAAATTATTTTTAAAAAACTTAACCTTAATAAAAGTTAGACGAAAATCTTAAATTTTTTTTAANTAGACGAAAATCTTAAAATTTTTTTATGCATTATCAAACATATTGTGGCACATCATCAAACATCAGTTGTCGTATAGTATAACAAAACTTCAAAAATATTTCTGTTATGCACACATCTAAATAATTTACATGGATGAACTGCTTGATGAAGGAATGGATGCTATAATAATAAAATCCTTTAAAAAGTAGACTATTATAATCAAAACTAACAAGTGGATACCAAAATAAAACTTTACTTTGTTTATCAACCAAATGAAAATTCAACAAACACTCAAATATTTGTTAAAATCAAAATTTTTTTGTTTTGTTAAAATTTTCAGCAGTCAGTTTTCTAAACAAAACTGACAATGAAAGCTATGTTTTTTTGTTTTGTTTCGACATACCAAATATTCACACATGCCTAAGTACTGTCATCCAAATAAGATGATAATCTGCATATGATTGCTCAGCCACTTACCACAGGTATGTGTAGACATCATGAAAATGGTGCTCATAATGTATTCAAAACTCTACCAGTTACAAAACACCTATCTGACATTTAAAAGGTATTAAAGCCATGCACTGAGCTCAAAATGCAGAAATCAAAGTATANGTTACAAAACACCTATCTGACATTTAAAAGGTATTAAAGCCATGCACTGAGCTCAAAATGCAGAAATCAAAGTATACTGGATACAATACGATAACTGAATGTAGTATTCATGCTTCATTCCCAGACATGTCCATGAGTGCTGTACGTGAGCATACATGTGGACAGTACCTGTCAACCTGCAATGCAGGAGGGATGTTGTACACCTTGCCAAGAAAGAACTGCAGCAGCTCCATACAGCCATCCTTCACCGCAGCGAGAGGCAGGGACTCCATGTACCTAGCAGAGCGGCCCACCACCCAGCCCATCAGGATGTTGGGAGCATTGTCTATTGGGTGGAAGGCAAACACATCCTGCAGCCAGGACCTGCTGTCATCCCCCTGCGTAACTTTACACATGTTAGCCACATGACAGCTTACTGTCCTACATCATGCAATACTTCATACAGTTTAGCCACATGCATATTTNTACACATGTTAGCCACATGACAGCTTACTGTCCTACATCATGCAATACTTCATACAGTTTAGCCACATGCATATTAGATGTTTTACTTACTGCAGCCATAATAACAAATACTATATTGTATAAATGAAAAATTGTAAACTAATGCAGTGGGCTACCACATGACACACCTGTAATGAGAAAATACCAGGCAGTGTGTGTGTATATATGTGTGTGTACGTATATATGCGTATATATACACTGGAGAGCCAAAAAAACTGGTATAGGCGTGCGTATACAAATAACAGAGGTATGGAACCAATCAGAGTAACGCGATGCGGTCGGCAGCACCTATATAAGACAACAAGCGTCTGGCAAAGTTGCTAGATCGGTTACTGCTGCTACAATGGCAGATTATCAAGATTTAAGTGAGTTTGAATGTGGCGTTATAGTCGGCGCACGAGAGATGGGACATAGCATCTCCAAGGTAGCGATAAACTTTGGATTTTCACTAGTGTACCGTGAATATCGGGAATCCGGTAAAACATCAAATCTTTGACATTGCTGCAACCGGAAAAAGATCGTGAGCGAACAGGACAAACGACAACTGACGAGAATCATTAAACGTGACAGACGTGCAACCCTTTCTCAAATTGGCGCAAATTTCAATGCTGGGGCATCAACAAGTGCCAGCGTGCGAACTATTCAACGGACCATCATTGATATGGCCTTCCGGAGCCGAAGGCCCACTCGTGTACCGTTGTTGACTGCACGACACAAAGCTTTAAGCCTCACCTGGGCCCGCCAACACCACCATTGGACTGTTGAAGACTGGAAACAAGTTGCCTGGTCTGACGAGTCTCGTTTCCAATTGTATCGGGTGGATGTACATGTACGGATATGGAGACATCCTCATGAATCCATGGACCCTACATGTCAACCGGGGACGGTTCAAGCTGGTGGAGGCTCTGTTATGGTATGGGGCGTGTGCAGTTGGCATGAAATGGGACCCCTGATACGTGTAGATACAACTCTGACAGGTGACAGATACGTAAGCATCCTGTCCGATCACCTGCACCCATTCATGTCCATTGTGCATTCCGACGGACGTGGACAATTCCAGCAGGACAATGCGACACCCCACACGTCGAGAGTTGCTACCGAGTGGCTCCAGGAACACTCTTCTGACTTTAGACACTTCCATTGGCCACCTAAATCACCAGACATGAACATTATTGAGCATATCTGGGATGCCTTGCAACGTGCTGTTCAGAAGAGATCTCCACCGCCTCGCACTCCTATGGATTTGTTGACAGCCCTGCAGGATTCGTGGTGTGAAATGCCTCCTGCATACCTTCAGACATTAGTCGAGTCCATGCCACGTCGTCTTGCGGCATTTCTGCGTGCTCGCAGGGGCCCTACACAATATTAGGCAGGTGTACCAGGTTTTTTGGCTCTTCAGTGTATGTGTGTGTATACATGTGTATACATATATATGTATATATACATACACATATATATCAACATATATATATATAATATAAAAAAAAATTTTAATGTAAATAAGTTTTTGCATATTTTTTACATAGGGCCTATACGTCAAGTGGTAGCCTACTGCAGTAGAATACGTTGTAAATATTTTTCATTTGTACCACTAAGTAAGTATTTAAAAAATATAAAGAGTAAAATTTTTTATTTGAGGGAAATGTAATTACACAAAATGTGTATAAGTTGAACAATGTTAGGTACAACTATAAAATAATTAATTATTTGGTATCCNTGCCTCCTGCATACCTTCAGACATTAGTCGAGTCCATGCCACGTCGTCTTGCGGCATTTCTGCGTGCTCGCAGGGCCCCTACACAATATTAGGCAGGTGTACCAGGTTTTTTGGCTCTTCAGTGTATGTGTGTGTATACATATATATGTATATATGTGTATACATATATATGTATATATACATACACATATATATCAACATATATATATATAATATAAAAAAAAATTTTTAATGTAAATAAGTTTTTGCATATTTTTTACATAGGGCCTATACGTCAAGTGGTAGCCTACTGCAGTAGAATACGTTGTAAATATTTTTCATTTGTACCACTAAGTAAGTATTTAAAAAATATGAAGAGTAAAATTTTTTATTTGAGGAAAATGTAATTACACAAAATGTGTATAAGTTGAACAATGTTAGGTACAACTATAAAATAATTAATTATTTGGTATCCAAAATCCTTAAGATCAAAATTAATGCAGGGAATTAAATGTATGTTTTCACATTTTCTCTTATAAATCAGGTGTCTGGCTTCAGTTTCCAATGTTTTGCCTGGCACAAGCAATCACCTAGCAGTACTGCTGGTGGCCCATTCCTAGTGTGATAATTGTTGAAGGACCAACAGTATGTCTATGCCTAAAGTCAGCAGCTACATATTATGAAGGGATGTGCTTTAGTTTGACATGGAGACTGATCTTGATGAACCCGAATCTTATATAAACCAAGCCCAAAGTTAATTTTCAGTTGCCAAAGCAATATATCAGCATTTTATGTCTCTGCTAATAAATGTGCACTAATTCAAAGGGAATGAGAAGCATACTGAATTGTAACAAGCTGCATGTGAAACATCAAAATAATATTTACACATAAGTCAGTCTCACTGGAAATATTCCAAAAAATATGTATTTCAAATGGATTAAGAAAATAAACAGTGCCTGAATTTTACACATATTGCTAAAGTCATGATATATCAAGAAACTTTTTATAATATTAAAATGTTAATAAGTTAAAAGTCATGTCAGTGGTATTATAACTTAAACTAGTGACCCGGCCCGGTTTCGCCCGGGTACAATTTAGTTTTTACAGCGATACACTAATAAATAAACTCGGAAAAGACAATTATAATATTATATGATAGTAAATTAGTAAACTACTTTCATATATAACATACATAAATAGATACATACATACATGCCACGCCTGTCTCCCAGAGGGGTAGGTAGAGATTATGGACCTCCATTTACCACGATCCTGACACATATCTTCCTCATTCATTTTATCCACATTCATACATATTATATGATAGTGGTTTAGAAAATTTCTTTGTATACAATAATAATCGTTTTTCTTCTGACCACCAGCACAAAAATATTTCTGTTTGACATGACACGCAAAAGGGTTCTAGGTATTAAAACAGTTTCTTCAGTACCGCAGCCAGTTAGAATAGTACCTTCAATGAGATAACTTTTTAAACTTTTTATTTGTAATAGAGTCCCATTGCATAATTTAGGTGGATTTATATTTTGCAATAAAATTATGGGAGCTCCAACTTTTAAAATCAGTTTGTGTGGTGGCATGCCAGAAGGATTAANTAACTTTTTAAACTTTTTATTTGTAATAGAGTCCCATTGCATAATTTAGGTGGATTTATATTTTGCAATAAAATTATGGGAGCTCCAACTTTTAAAATCAGTTTGTGTGGTGGCATGCCCGAAGGATTCAATGAATTAAGAAATTCTGTGAGATAGTGCACAGCTTCTTCACTGTCGAGTACTGTATCTACTGAGTACTAATTCATTAATTTTCCCGTAGGTGGATTAGCTGGAGTGTATGTGGGTAGTCCAAGTACAAAATGCTGTGACGATGGGTCAGACGGATGATGGATGGATGCAAGCCCACACAAAAATTCCTTATAACAGGATAGGAAGAGCAAGGACTTGCCAAAGTTGGATGTAGACCTCTAATAGAATTGGAGAGGTATGTGACAAAATAGGGCAAAGAGCATACAATGTGGACCTTGCTTTGGCAGTGGACAGAATAAAGTGTGAGTGCCATGTTAAAGTTGAATTTAGATAAAGACCACGCAGGGGTGCTCCAATTAAGTTTGTGGCCCAGCACGAGTGGAGGTGGTGGGGGCTTCCTACAGCATTTGGTAAAGAATATTGCCATGGTTTTCTTTGGATAAGGAGTCACTCCCCAATACAGAAAGTAGGACATGAAAGCAGATGGCATTTTGAGCCCTAACTGAAAGAATCTGAGCATCTTCACCGATAAGGAGAAGGGCTGTATCATCAGCATACTAAAGTATCTGGGTAGAAGGGATATTAGGAATGTCTGCTATGAAAATTGAGAAGAGAGTTGGACTTTGCAGTCTCCCATGAGGCACGCCAATATGAATAGAAGAGGTGAGGATATGGTACCATTGATTCACACAGAAAAGAAGACGTTGGAGAGGAAACTGTACATTACAGAGATGGGGCGTTGTGATAATTGAAACTGGCCAAGTTTTGTTAAAATGGAAGAATGATGGACTGAATTGGCAACTTTTGCCATATCCAGTAGTACGAAAATAGAATGTTTGTGTGTGCAGAAACCAAATGTGATTGTGTCAATGGCAGTGCCTGCAACGTGAAGAGCAGAATAGTGTTGGAATCCGAACTGGGTACGAGAGAGTACGTTCAGTTCGTCAATGGCCAGAGTGAGACGAGATAAGATAATTCTTTCTCAAAAGTAGTGCAATAGGTCTGTAGGATACGACTGAGTCAGGTAGGGAGTCATGACTATTGCATGTTTCCAGGAAGTGGGGAAGTGGCATGTCAGAAAGATGATGATGATAATGAGGGAGAGATAAAATTGTTCCCTTGTGTGTCAGTGAACGTAAGAGATTTGCAGCAACAGCATCTGACCCCGGGGCCACTGAGTATCTAATTTTTTTTGTATTACAGTGTTAACTTCATGTGGAGTTGCCAAAAGACGACCATCCGANGGGGCCACTGAGTATCTAATTTTTTTTGTATTACAGTGTTAACTTCATGTGGAGTTGCCAAAAGACGACCATCCGATAGGTGGGACGGAGAGTGGAGTGAAAGAAAGATTGGCAAGGTCACTACCTGAGTAGTAACGAGGAGGAATGTTTGAATGAAATGGTGAGGAAAAGTGAGTGGCTAGGAGTTTGGCTTTGTTATAAGGTGAGTCAATGGTGGAGATAACATTGATAAGAGGAGGAATGGTTCTGTGTTTACAGTGAGATTTTCTAATGAATTGTCATGCTGTCCAAGTAGTGACAGCCCATTTGATTTGGCGGTGTAATGAGTAGTAGAGATCTAAATCGTCAGCAGAACAAATCTGTTGCCATCTTTCCTGGCTCTGTCCCTATGTCGGATTAGTGTTCAGAGATGTTCAGGGAATGGGTTACCAGATTTGGATGGGTATTGTCTAGGAATGTGTTTATCTGCTGATGTTAAAAGGGCTTTGGTGAATCGGAGAACTGCTATTGCAAATTGTCTGGAGTGCGAGTAACTTGTGATAGGTCAATATGACTTTCCAGGGTTTGTTTGAAATTATCCCATGCTGCTTTGTGGTGAGGTTTGGTAAGCATAAGATGTGTTTTGTAGACGTAAACTCAGCACAGACTGGTTAGTGATCAGAAACCAGACGTGTGATGTGTGAATTTGAGAAAGTTGGATGTTTTGGGAGGTAAGGAAGTTCTCACGAGGGTAGAAAAATGTTGGAGTAGAGAGTGAATGTAACATAGGATTGGCAGAATGGACAAAATTTGAGAGGCTTCAGCCACACAAAATGTGGAAGTACCTATGTTAACTGTTGAAGTCCCCAGCAATAATTATGTTATGGTCTAGGAAAGCCAGACGTTGAAGAGAAGAAATGGGAAATGGACCATGGGGAGGTATGTGGAATATATGACAAAGGTGCAGTCAGGTCGGAAGACAGTGAAGAATACTGCAACAGCCTCAATACCAGAGAGAGGAGGTATGAATATATTGCAATGGGGTGTTGGGGTGTGCCTTGTCTAACAAGAGCAACTCTGCCACAGGGTGCACCCTCCCTATCAGCACGATGACATGTGTATCCAGGAATGTGGACATTTATTTTAGGTTTGAGCCAGATCTCTGTGATGCCAAAAATAAGAGGGTGAGATTTATCTAAGAGAAATTCTAATTCTGCAGAATGATGGAAGACAGAGATGGAGGACAAACCCGACATTCCAAAAAAGATGGGGAAATCATGACTGATTAGGGTTAGGATTGGGTGTGTCAGACTGAGTAAAGCTATCACAGACACTGAAAATGGTGGAAAGACCAAGTATTAGAATTTCACATTTGTCTGCTATAGTTTTGGCTGTTTAGAATGCTTGTAGAAGTGATTTTTATTTCTGAAGTGTTTTACGTATATCTAATTTTAGGAATCAGGTCAGAATATCTTTGAACGTGATGACGAGTGATTGATCAGAATTATCAGAAGATGGAGAAGCAGGAGTGGATTGGTTGGAGATGCCAGATAGGGTGCTGGTAAAGGATTTACCTGGAGAGACAAATGATTGTGGAAGAATGTGAGAAGGTTTTGATGGCAATTTGTCTGCTGTAGATTTTTCGTGTAATTTTGGGCACGTGTTTCAAGATACTGAATTATTTTGGGGCAGCCTGAGTGGAGAAATTTGGGCGGCTCTTTACACCGAGGTCTTAAGAGCCAATGAGGGTGAAGTGAAGTGAGTCTGGAGCAGTGCCGGAATGCAAAGGCAGGGGAAACCGGAGATCCCCAAAAAAAAAACCACCAGTCTGCAGCATTGTCCGGCAAAATTCTCACATGCGAAAATCCGGGAGTGACCCTGCCGTTAATCAAACCCGGTTCGTCTAGGTGGGAGGCGAGTAGCCTGACCACTGTGACCCATAGGTTTCGTGAGAAGTTTGCTGGGTGTTCACCTGTTTTACATAGGCAGCATGTAGGTTTGGCATCTTTCAGTCATTCACAATAGATAGACACGTGGGGATCCCCACAATGTGCATAACTGATGTTTTTTAACAGTTGTGTGTTATGTGTCCAAAAGCCTAGCACCAGTAACATTGCCTGTGCCATGATAGAGCTCTACTTTTATGGCCACACCATGAAGATTGGTCAGTTTGAGGACTTGTTGGGGTTGTGATGTACTCAATTATTTGCAACACTCGCTGCAATGACAATATGTAAATGTAAACAAACTTTTTTTGTGCACCACAGGTATGGTGCATTCATGCAGCACTTCACCCAAAATGGTTTGCCACATAGCCATGACCTTAGTGCTAGCAGTGATACTTCTGAGAGCCATATCCTTGGCGTGCATACACAGTCATCTACATCTGTGACATATGTACCGTATTTACTTGTGTATTTTTCTTTGTGGCAAGTTATGACTTTTAAACACAGGGGTGTGGTGCGCAGGAATATGAGGATGAGAAGCGAGCGTGACGTTAGCTAACAAGCACTTTGGTTGGCTGTCTGGTGGTGTGACCACCTGCTCTACAGCGTTGCCACATGCAAAGATAGTCAACTCTCTTGTGTGAGCATGGTACAGTGATAACACAAAACAAGTGATGGGAGTAAAAAAATGTAGCTACACCGTCAAGTTCAATTTAAAGAGTGATTAATTATGCTACACAAAATGGAAAATTACTTGCTGTGAGAAAATATGACAATCCAAAATGTGTCAGATGGTGCACCAAGGGTGACAAACTAGTGAAAGCAACAAAAAATAAATTTGCCTCCTACAGAAAGAAATGCAAACAGTAAACAACACATGTAGATTTTTGCAGTGACACAAGGCTTACAATAATTCTCTGTTAGAATGTTTTAAGAAAGGTAGGCCTAACTTTAATCCTAAACAAAACATTGCTTAATAGTAAAACCTCCGTACAACAAAATTGAAGGGAACAAAATTTTGTGTGTTTGTTATAGAAGGGTTCTTTAAAGAGAGGTGATTAACAATCTTTCCTTTTTTTCAATATGCTGACACTTTTGAATCTAATTGCTGCTGAAACTGAATGGTATTGATTCTTTTGTATTATTATTTAAAAATGGATAAATTGATTTTCTTTTGAGCACTTGGGTAATAAAAACTCTTATGGCAAAAAAAACTTAGTAGACAGGAAGTAAGAAATCTATAATATCTTNCTTAGTAGACAGGAAGTAAGAAATCTATAATATCTTCTATAGCACTTAAAATAGCATTATGGCTCCAGTATATTTTCTTTTTTTCTCTCAAATATGTAAAAATTAAAAAAAAATTTCGCAGTTTTAAATATAATTTCTNAGTTTTAAATATAATTTTTTTTTAAAAATGGGAGCAATATAAATGTAAATGAAATAAAATTAGACTTTTCAGTTTTTAGTCTTCGTTATAAAGAGGTTTTGTGCCGAATTGTGAAAAATAACTTGTTATAAAGAGTAGAAAATGACTTTTGTTATATACAGTTTTGACAGGACTAAACTGAAATTTTGTAATAGAGAGGTTTTTGTTATAGAGGTTCACTATATAGAGATTTTATTGTAGAAGTTGACTGTTATAAACAGGTGCCAGATAATCAACGTTCTACAGTAACAGTAATCCTGTCTATTGCATAACAAATGCACATGCTGTACCTATAAAAACAATCCACCATTTTTGTTCCCAACCTATCATTTGACTGTTAACAGCAACAGAGCATGTAAACAACCTTACACATGCTTAATGTTTTCTGTGTTTTTAAATAGGTAAGTATTTTAATGAATATAGACCGTTGCATTGTTTTTACTCTTGTCTTCACTGGAACTCTCATGGTTTGTTGCATATTGCACATACTTTTTGGACACTAAACTGAAATAAGATAAAAACTGCTTTTAAGTGTGCTACACTTCATCAATACCGCTGTATAATTATAAGAGTAATCTAAATTCAACTTAACTATAAGCAAAAAGCTTTTTCACATATCAATGAATCTGCATTACAGAATTAGCATATCAGTGATTCAATGAATATATATAATTTTGTGAATTGGGACAGCTCTAGCCATGTCCAAAGACAGTGTTTTTGTAATTGATTGGTGACAAGATGGATGCAGGTACCCTTCTGTGATATTTTATTTGGAAGACAACTGTTTATTAATATAAATAATTGTTTCTTTGAAATATTGTAAAATATTTTTGCAAGAGGCACCAAACATTGAATTTGCACTCATGAATAAGTATGCAGAGTCCAATGTTGGTTTTTGTAATTATCTGGTAACAAGTGATACCAGCTGAAAGTGGGGATGAAGACAAAGGTTCCCAATGGATGGTGGACATCGGAGCCAATAGCTACTTCAATAAGGTGGGTGTTCTGTGTATGTTCTGTGTACCTAAAACTCTTACACTCATCATCAAGAACAACAAATGGGTAAGTGGTCAGCTCTGCTACTAATGTGGGCAGGTAGAGAATATAGAATACAAACCTACATCCCCCCCCTCCCAAAACTGTGTTACAGCCAAAAAAAATCAACAGTGCCTTTGTTTCTGTAGCATATTGTAAGTATGCTGGATAAATGGAAAAATTNTGTTACAGCCAAAAAAAATCAACAGTGCCTTTGTTTCTGTAGCATATTGTAAGTATGCTGGATAAATGGAAAAATTTAAAAGATGAAAATGCTAGAGACTTAAACTTCCAAAGAAAAATGTGGAATCTGTAAGCATTTAACGTAACATAAACCAAAATGCATTCATACTTGGTAATGTTAGCTGGGCTAATTCTGCCCTGTTAACATTTAATATGACCTAATTTGGTACACAAAGCACTCTCTTTATGTTAGGTGTGCAACACGTGACATTGGGTGGCTGATGGCGATGTCACGGTCAGGCAAGGCTTTGACGTGTCGGTCAGAGACACTGGTGATTTAACTGACTGACCTTCTTAACAGCTGACAGGGTCCTGGCCAGTATATAATACAGGATGCGTGGCTTGACGACACGGTACAAAGCCAAACGTGGGGTTAGCGATCCTGCATACCGGGTGGCACACAGCCATCGGTTTATCTGTGCTGGAGGTGGCCCAGGGTGGCTGCTGACCCTGCTGTTGCTGCTGCTGCTGGAGTTGACTGGAACAAGTTCCCAACCTGGGGCGACGGTGGTGCTGCGGCTGGCAGTGCTGCGATGAGCCCGGGGAGGGCTGCTGGTCTGGCGACACTGGAACCAGGGATTCGTGATCCCTAGTAGAACGGCCTGTTCCTGATGGAAGACTGTGACGATCGGGTGTGATTGGCCGGTGGTCTTGATCGGGGGCTGAAATAAGGAGTGGGAGGAAGCTGGGAGGTGAGGCCTCCCCAGCTGGCGGGCGGCTTGAGCTCGCTCCCGGGGGGTTATGCTGCAAAGTGCAGTTGGTTACAGCTCCTGTTGACTTGAGGCCGCAGCTGCTTTCCTTTCTTGCCATTTTGTACCACTCCTTTGGGTGTACGGCTTACAGGTAGGTACAAATGTCGGCCTCACGAGAGGAGAGCAGGCGACGATGTTCCCTAGCTGGAAGTAGAAACAAACCGAGGCCGAGCCGACCAGAGTCGTACCCAATTACTCCAACCTGTGACAATTCAGCGCGGTGATTGGAATGATGGGTTTACCCTGGATGTCCAACGATGATGTTGGGGGTAGGTCCAAAGGTGAGCAGTCCTCCAGAATGAGTCTATCACTCCTTTTGGCATCAGTTTAGCGCTNGATGTTGGGGGTAGGTCCAAAGGTGAGCAGTCCTCCAGAATGAGTCTATCACTCCTTTTGGCATCAGTTTAGCGCTGTGGATTGAGTGAATCAGCTGGACTAACTGACTGACAGCTCTTGGATTGTGTTGCTAGTGGTTGTGGCTCTACCTTACTGCGCACCAGGTGCACAGTACGGGTGGCCATCCACTGGGTGTGTTTTACAACGTACGTGCGCCCGGTTAAGGGAGCCCGCACTCCTACTCTAGGTTCGGTAATTGGTTTGTCAAAGACGCAGTCTCCTGCTTTACCCTGANGGTTAAGGGAGCCCGCACTCCTACTCTAGGTTCGGTAATTGGTTTGTCAAAGACGCAGTCTCCTGCTTTACCCTGACGAACTGATTTCTACAGACGATAAAATCACAGTCACCCTAGAATTAGCACTCAGAGGTTTGAAAGAAAATGTGTTTATTCCATGAGGAATAGACAGAGTGGCCTGTACTACCTCCTAACTAATCAGGAACTGAATGGAAGTAAACCACGTAAACCAGGTGAAGGGGACCTGGGTCTAACCTGAACAAGAGCAGGTGCGGCTAGGTAGCTATAATAACAACTGTCCCTAACTACCTCAATGCTGTTATCCTGAAGGGACTTTAACTGCCACCACCAGGAGGGTAGCGGGTGTTGAACACTACCAGAAGGGTAGTGTGGTTGCCGTTACCAGAAAGGTAGGCTCTTCAAGGGGTAAGACTTCTTCGAGAGTTGCTGGTGCAAGTCTTGAAGAGCTTCTAGCAGGACATGAAGACATTGGGGTCAGCAGAGAGCCCCAGTACACGAGGNTGCTGGTGCAAGTCTTGAAGAGCTTCTAGCAGGACATGAAGACATTGGGGTCAGCAGAGAGCCCCAGCACACGAGATGGTGGAGCGAGCTGCTGGAGATGAAATCAGAAGTACAACTGGAGAACAATTGACGTTCCTCGGGGTGGACTGCCANTGGTGGAGCGAGCTGCTGGAGATGAAATCAGAAGTACAACTGGAGAACAATTGACGTTCCTCGGGGTGGACTGCCATATATTCTACCTACCCACGGGCTCGTTTGGGGTGCGGGCGGCGAGCTCCTCCTCCTGGGCGGAGCTTTGCTCTCTAGCGCAATCCCTTGTTCTGCAGCTGAACTATGAACCTCTGTAATGCTGGGTTGCACGAGCTTAGGTGCTTAACTCGGTGGCTTGGGTAGCCTCAATCACACGTGAGGGGGTGGCGTAACGTCTGACATAAGGGAGAACGATCTTGATTAACATGTATGTGGGTTCCCCTCTCAACTAGGGGAGTACTTGTAGGCTCTCGTAGTAAGTCGTTTCGGGATTCAAACCCTGCCTGTGGTAACTTNATCTTGATTAACATGTATGTGGGTTCCCCTCTCAACTAGGGGAGTACTTGTAGGCTCTCGTAGTAAGTCGTTTCGGGATTCAAACCCTGCCTGTGGTAACTTGATGATAGGTACATATGAGGCGAAGTTTTGTTTATATCTATGTCAAATAAGCATTACGCGTCATGTGTATAAATCTAGGAAGAACTTGCTAAGGCCCAGGCAGTGTCCTGATGGAAGGGTCTACACAACATTACTTGATTGATTGATTTATTTATTGTATATGACAACAGCATAGGCGTAAATTAGCATACACATGAAATATCAATTACATTAGTAAATTTTAATTACACTAAAGCCCTATAGTTGGTGGTCCAACACTTAACCACTTGGTCATCTCAGGAAGCTAGTCTTTTGCATTCATATATTGTGGACTGGATAAACCTGAGCAAGATAAAAACATGATGCAGGGAAAAAGTTGTTTCTGTTAAGCTGGCTGGGTGAAGCTTACAAAATGTCGAACAAAATATTGACAGTACTACNGCAGGGAAAAAGTTGTTTCTGTTAAGCTGGCTGGGTGAAGCTTACAAAATGTCGAACAAAATATTGACAGTACTACGATACAAATAATTTTGCATTTCCAGTGACCCTCAATGAAACTTGCCAATCAGCTATGCCTGTGGTGTAAATATTGGGGCATAATGGAAGTAACCTAATTTTCAGACATCATGAAACCTGCAAGTGGGTGTNATGCCTGTGGTGTAAATATTGGGGCATAATGGAAGTAACCTAATTTTCAGACATCATGAAACCTGCAAGTGGGTGCCCATAAGCTCTTTGTCGATTCCAGCTGCTGTGGTTCCCTTTCTTGGAGGGCAAATAAACAGCAGACCTTCACGTCTCGGTGCCAGCAGGTAGAGTTGCAAGTTTTNGTGGTTCCCTTTCTTGGAGGGCAAATAAACAGCAGACCTTCACGTCTCGGTGCCAGCAGGTAGAGTTGCAAGTTTTGTAACCTCCTTTTCTGGTCGCCACACTATGGTTATGTTTCAATCCTCTTCCTCTATCCTGGTAGTCTCTATAAGGTGTTGTGTCCAGAACAGTGTCAAGAACTAAAGACAAGGCAAACTTGATGGGAGACATCTGAGGTAGCAGGCCTACCCTACAATAAACAGCACTAAAGGAAAACCCAGGAAAGTGAGTGAGTGAAGAAATTTGGGCAACTCTTAACATCGAGGTTTTGAGAGCCGAGGAGGGTGAAGCGAGGTGAGTTTCGAGAAGTGCCAGAATAAAAGNAGGTTTTGAGAGCCGAGGAGGGTGAAGCGAGGTGAGTTTCGAGAAGTGCCAGAATAAAAGGCGGGGAAACCAACCGACCAGCGGCATTATCCAACACAATTCCCACATGCGAAAATCCACAGACGACCCTGCCAGGAATCGAATCCAGTTTGCCTTGTTGGAAGGCGAGTAATCTAACCATTACACCACCGCGGCCCCTAAAACCCAGGAGAGGATGCTGAACTCACCCATTGGTCTCTTGTTAAAATGCATCCCAGGTGCAAAGGCTAACAAAGGCACCCAGAACAGCAGATAATAAAGTTGTCCAACAATGTCTCAGAGCCTTAAAGAAACCTGAGAGAGAAGACATGGTGAATCATAAATCACCTAATAGTATACATAATTGCCAACATGGTTTCCAGAACAAATATCTGCCCCAGTATAATTTCCAATCACAAAGAGAGCAATTGTAAAATGGCTGAACATCCACCCATCCTATGCCCTGAATCATGCTATAGGTACAGTTTTAGTGCTTGTCACCTCTTCAGTGCACAAAAGTTCAGTGCTATTGTTTAAAAACACCAACTGTAGTTACAAATAAACATGAACTCATACAAAATCAGAATCATTATGGTCTGACTTACAAGTAATAAACTACCAAGCTCAAAGAAATAATTCCAAATTTGGAAAATATTTATGTGTGATAATGAAAGTAAACTGCTGTAAAGAAAAATCTACAAAATACCATATTCACTCAAATAAAAGACAACTTCGAATATAGGACGACCCCCTACATTTGCCCTTTGCTAAAGGGAAAAATTCAATTTTGCCACAAATACTTATTTACACACCATGATGATAAAAAAACTAAAGTCCAATATCCCATTAAAATCAATTTTAATATAAGCAAAATAGATAAAAGCTTNAATTTGGAAAATATTTATGTGTGATAATGAAAGTAAACTGCTGTAAAGAAAAATCTACAAAATACCATATTCACTTAAATATAAGACAACTTCGAATATAGGACGACCCCCTACATTTGCCCTTTGCTAAAGGGAAAAATTCAATTTTGCCACAAATACTTATTTACAGACCATGATGATAAAAAAACTAAAGTCCAATATCCCATTAAAATCAATTTTAATATAAGCAAAATAGATAAAAGCTTATCAGTCATCAAACCTTATGCACAAGAAAGAGAAAAGAATGCAGTATTAAAAAAAAACTGTTCTGTGTCAATTATTCATCACTTGAATCAGACTCCCCAGTAGAATGAATCTCACAAACATTTGCTTCGGTAACAGAAAAATGCCTGGCTGCAGCACAATTGTTATTCATTCTTGCATACGAACCACCATTAGTTTAAAATTTGCATCATAACTACGACGTTCAAATTTTCTTAGTTGCGACGACGATGAACCTTTTTTTTCAATGTGGTCACTCATAATTAACACGTGCTAATTTGCCAATATGTTCGATACAAAACCGGAAAACGGCTACGACCAGAAGTAAACAAAGTACAAAAAAATAAATTAGAAGTCATAGATACAGTTACTATCTCGTGCTCACAACCCCAGATGTATTCACCATGGGAATATTGAACCTCAGCGCTGAAGTTGGTGATCAAACAACTTTGATCACTCATATTCAGACATGACCCCATTTTGGTGATGACGTAGCTGCTCTAGATCACAAGATGTTTAGTTTACCACCATGTTACAATTGTATCTTTGGTAAATTCAACCTAACCAAACACTACCGTCTGTACTGTAATGTAATGCACTGGCCCATTTATGCATATTTAATACTTGTACCAATATTTTGGCGATGGTTTTGTCAGGTGGTTTCGTGATAATTCGAAACATCTACGTGCCTGGATTAAAGACCAGTAACAGAGCCTATTGGAAGAAAAATGTGACGGAAATTGAAGTCAACCGCTCTTTTTGTTGTGATTGTGTTTTATTTCTTTTGATAATATTATCCATACTTGTGTTTTTCGAAAGATTAGAATATTTCTCTGGAAACCATGAACTAAGTGCTATTACTATTACCTATGCATAAATATTAACCTCAATTTTTTTGTGATTCGAAAATAAAAGACAAGCCTAGACAAAATAGCAAGTTAATTCTCCTTCTATCACATCACAACTTCTACATAATTTATTTGATATTGTTACCTCATTTAGACGAAAGCCCTTGACAGCTTCAGGAGTCCACAAAAAACTGAAAAACTTATCTTCATCNATTTTTTGAAGTGAAATTTGGAACAAAATAGCAAGTTAATTCTCCTTCTATCACATCACAACATCTACATAATTTATTTGATATTGTTACCTCATTTAGACGAAAGCCCTTGACAGCTTCAGGAGTCCACAAAAAACTGAAAAACTTATCTTCATCAGACCACCACTGATGGGGGAAATGAAGCAATATTTTATCAACAGTTCCAATTCCCAAGCCCTGAAAAAAGATGAGACATAGATTACCGTTGTCCCTTTTTTTTTACACTTTTGAAGCTCAATTAACTAAATCTGCTTTAACAAAGTCAGCCTAATTACTTAACTAAAAACACTGAACTGAACTTTTTTTATGCAACACTTCACAATACCCCCAGTCCCCAAGTTTAGCAATAGGTGTATGACCAGATCTTCATACATTCCATTCAACTTTATCTACTCGTGTGTCTTTAAATGACATCTCTTTCATCATATAGTAACCAATTTAAAATTACTGCTTTATCCAATTTTGAAAACAAAACTGTATCATCAAAAGTGAACAGAATATATATATATATATATACACACACATTATTATTGTATAAATGTAAAACAAAACACAAATCCCACACAGCAGAGAGAGAGAGAGAATGGCAGTACCTGAATGGCAGTGAGCTTGAAGGCAGGCAGTGGTGGCTGGAATAAGGAGTGGCATTTGTTCTTCAACACTCCTAGGGATACGGTCACTAGCACATGGTCAGACAAGTACTTGGAGCCATCTGCACATCTGGTCACCACTCTGTCAGATTTGTCCCACTGAATACATGCGACATCCTTATTCAGCAGTACCTTGCTCCTCACTGGCAGTTCTCTGTTCTTGTCTGGATACCTCTTCTGGGAACACAACGCCATGATGAAAACATCTCCGATCATCAACTACGTATGAAATGAAAGCGACCATACTACTCTGAATTAGAAGTTAAAACACAAAAACCAAAAAGGCACCACTAAAATCACTGGTACTGTCATATTATCGTCCCAATAACAAGTACATGAATCATACTTTTTCTAAGTAATTTTTATCTAATATACTTTTTCTTCCACTTTCAATGACTACAAGATTAAAGAGGGAAGGTTAGTGACTGAGTGGCAACATACTGTCACAAACCTTCTAATCCAGAGGCATACTATTCAGCCAGCCCATACGTAACTCACATCTTTCCTTGTGACCTTCCTTTACCTTAAAGGCATGGCGGACAGTTTTATAAGGTGGTCTAGCCCACTGACCACAATGGCCTCTTATGAAATACCTATGAATTTTGCAGCAATGTCATCCGGAACCAAGAGACACAATATGCTTCTGAACTTGCTGAAGATGAAAATGCAAGCAAGGGTTTTGTGTCATGCCTGATACATGTAACATCAATAATGGAAAACAGAAAAGGCACTTCTCCCTCAGGCTGTCACAACCTCACATGTGTGTCAGATATTTGCCATGCAGGTTTCTTGAATAAATTCACTCAGCACCAAGATGGCTGATAAACCTTCAGGTGCCAAGTGGCCATCTGGTTCAGGCTATCTCACTGGTTTCAGCAGTGGTTTCTGAATGTGTACCACCAATGAGAGGATTTCCCAGACAACAAAGGTTGTATGGTAGCTGCATCTGTTTGGTACCTTGGAACTGCAAGGCTTCACAGCCCAGAGCTCTCCAAGCCATGGTATGGCAGAGGTTCAGTTGATGAGCTTGTCCCCCAGCCAGAACACACTGAGACATTTGTCTTCTCGAAGAGTTTCTAAGCCATGGTCAAATCAGGAGGTACTGAAACAGTCAGAATATGTCTGACATGGCTCCAGCCAGCATCCAAGGCCACAGTCATGAGAGGTACTCCCACGGATGGAGGAAGCGTATGACAAGGCTTCAGATTGGGTCGGTACGCACTAATCCCAAAAAAAGAGTCCTTTACCAACCCCAGTACAAATACCACCTCATCATCTTGCTAATTCCTATGTTGGTTTGAACATCATCTAGCTCAGACTAGTTATCAGTCAGAACTGGCAGACTTAATAACGTCCTCATGAGAAGGAGTAAAGAACACAGTAACGTAACAAATATGTCTTCTGGCTAATTTTGCTTACAACCAGATCTGTGATTACCATAAATCTAGAGCTCAGCATTACCTCAACGTCTTCCCAAGAGAGATCTGTTACAGGGAACATAAAATTCCACATGATAAAATATCCCAGAATTCACCTGTGGAATCACCAATTTCAAGGCTTTCAGATACTCACAATATTCTAAGCATTTTACATTTTCTGAAGCAACAAGCACAACCTGTACAAAAATGGAAATCAGCAGCTACCACGCCTCACCCAAATTAGACTTAGGCCCCTCCTAGCACCCTATTGCACAACCCATATCAGTAAGCTGGTGATCCCACTGCCTGTTGATAACCAAGCAAAGCAGTCACCCACAAAGCACAAGGTGTTAAAGAGCAAGTTGCAAATGGAGTTTCAATGACCCTGATGACCCAATAGTACATGACACAATGAATGCCAATCAGTGCAAAACAGCACAAACAAGCATAATAAGTGAACTGCTCTTTGGAGTGCGACAGTAATAAGCCAGGAAGCAGAGCACAGGAGAATTTTAGTACAAAGTACACCTAGGAAGTTCAAGTTTCAGATTTATCACTGAAAATATTTTATACCAAAAAAGATTAAATAATTCTGTAAAACCTCTGTACAACAAAACTGAAGGGAACAAATTTTTGTGTGCTTGTTATAGAGGGGTTCTTTATAGAGAGGTAATTTTACCAATGGGTTTCTTTTTTTTTATTTTGCAGACAATTTTGAATCTAAATGCTGATGAACTCTAATTGCATTGGTTCTTTTGTATTTTTCTCTAAGGAAAGTAATAAATAGATTTTCTTTCAAGCACTCAAGTAATAACAACTCTTGTAGCCAAAAAAATACCTAGTAAACAGGAAGTGAGACAACTAAAATAGCTTCTAATGCACTTAAAATAACATTATGGCTCCAACATATTTTCTTTTTTCATCTGAAATATGTAAAAATAGAAGTGTTTTTTTTCACAGTTTTAAATAAAATTTTGTAAAAAAAAAATAACTAGCAATATAAAGGGAAATTAAATATAATTAGACTTTTCAGTCTTTGTTATAAAAAGGTTATGTGCAGAAGAGGGAAAAATAATTTGTTACAAAGAGTAGAAAATGCCTTGTATTATATACAGTTTTGACAGAAATGAAGACAAATTTTGTTATAGAGAGATTTTTGCTATAAAGAGGTTCACTATATAGAGGTTAAGAGGTTTTACTGTATGTACAAAAGTGTAAAATTCCAAATCATCATGGGTGAAGGTAAAGTGCTGTATTCGTTGTTTATCTCCCTGTTCCTTGATATTTTGCACATCCATTCTGCATGAAGAAAGATTTTGCACATCCTGCATCCTGACCTCCCCTCACAACATACCCTAAAGTTTTCATGAGTACATGCCAGTCCAGAATGGATCGTGCTAGGACCAGGAAAAACACAAAACAAAAAAATGGTAAAGAAAAAATGTGGCTAATGGTGGGTAATGTTGCACATAAGTGTTCCAAAAAAATTATGTGGAACTTGCAACAGAAAAACTTTGTATTTATAGTTTATTACATAATAAGGGAAAACAAAGTATCTCTGCATCTTAAAGTTATAAAACATTGGCTAATCTAATTCAACTGATAATAAATCTGCTTAATGCAGTACCATCATGTTATTTTAAACTTTTAGTGAACATGTTTCAACCGAAGCAAACAAAATCGGTGCATACGTTTCATTAAAAATTGTATTACTCAATACAATGAGTTTTCAACAATACCACACACTTAATAATTACTACACAATTACATACTTACAGTAAGGATATCAATGATGTTATGATAGCCATTACGTTTCCAGCATAAAATCAAGTTGCCGTCGCAGGTCCAGTATTCCGTGAATCCACGGCAGGATTCCATCGTCCAGGAGTCACAACCATCGACAGACTCTTTCATCCTCCGAAAAAGTTGAAAGAAAGGTTCTGCTAAAGGTGTACTATCAAAATCTAAACCAGCTTCTTTTAGTCTCTCTTTATACCTATATTAAAAAAAATAATATATTAATAATATATACACATATATTAACACTATTTCTTTATTTTATACTACATTTACTTACATTTCCTACATAAATACTGCCTGAAACACTCGCACAATATATAACAAAATAAATAATATAAAGAAATCACACTACCAGGTTTTTACATTTAAAGTCTTTTCAAAGCAACTAACTTAGATAAGAATAGAGACCTGTTAAACAGAAACCAAAACTCAAGTTTATATTCAAATTATTATATAACAGCCAATGAAATTTACTTTCTATTAATTTCTTGATAGCTTGAACTGGACACAGTTAATTAATACCTTGCTGTTGGCACATCACAAGTTATAAAAGTTACGTACTCCTGCAAGTAGAAATCAAGGACAGATCCTTTGAAAATCCTCATGGCCTTTTCACACTCCTCATCAATGCTATCCAAGATCCCCATGAACTGAGCAGCTATATCAGGATCTATCTTCCCGCCTGAGCCGTCTGTGACACAGCCACCATTATCCATCTTGAGAGCAGAGTCTTCTAGCAAACCCAGTGGATATGCCATCTCAAATACTATGTTGCCTTTCTCTCCATGAACCCATTGGCACCCTTTCTCAATGGTAGCCTCTCCTACAAAATCAAAGTACCACATAAAAAAATATCAACCTGACTTGTTCAGATGGATGTCACTCAGTAAATTCCATTTCCTCTAATACTGTAGCTATAATGTGGTAAAAATTAACTTTAAAAGCTTTTTCAAGAAAAAAATTTAATCACCAATATATTGCAGTAGTATATTAATTTTGCTGAATACAGTGTTTCAAATTAGTAACACAGTAATATCAACAGCAATAAATATCAAGTAAATTATGGGCTAAAAGCAAGTAAAAATGGGCAAAAACTAGGACAGGAATTTTTGTGTCAGCGATACCTTGGTACCACTGAAACTGAGCCAATAGATAAGCTTTGAATAGTGACAATATTAATGGAGAGCACACACCTCACTCAATATAAAAAAATAATAATACATAAAGAAAAATAGTATACACTATACTGCCAATAATCACAGGACACATCTAGTAATATACCAACCAGCATCTGGTATGCTGACGGTATGAAGGAGGTCTGCTTTAAGCCATCACAGCCTCTATACCTTGAGAAACCATTTCCAATTATTTGCAACAGAAGTATGCAGGAATTTGGTTCCAATTCATCCTTCAACAATACCAATGGCTCTTTGGTATCTTGCAGGCAGTTTAGTCTCACTTTCATCCATGGTGCAAACGCATCCTAAAGGTATTCAATAGGAGTGAGGTCAGGATTTTGGGCCAACTAATCAAGTCTATTGAACAAATAACAGTGTGTTTTGACGACATAGATATCACCTGCCACTAGTGTGCTGCAAGGCGATAACACTTTCTGCAGATGCCTCTTATAATTTTGCAGAACAATGCTCGGGTGCACATTGCACAACCGGTGGCTGCTTTACATGTTCAATAGGGCTAGGAAGTACTCTATCATCCCGTACACTCCGCGGACTTAAGCCCCTGTGATTATGATTTTATACTGAAAGTAAAGGAACCGGTACATGGAATCTGCTTCCGAACTGTTCCCGAAGTTCTACAGGCGATGCTGAAACAAAATACTACAGAAAGATTTCACATATAAGAAAACAAAGTGCAATTCCGTAATTTTGAAAAGCAATTGTTAAAATTCAGTTTTCAGGAAAAGGTTTACAAAAAAAGCCGTTTAAGTAAAAAATTAAAAAGAAAAAAAATATTGCATGACAGTGTTTATTTAAATGACTCATGTATGTACTTTAAATAAAAAACCTCTGGGGTTTTCCATAGGATTTTCATGGCGTTGCTGAATTTAAAAAAAAATGTAGAAGGCATTTATGTCAACACCACAAACATACTTTATTTTTCTCTTTGCAGATATTTACCTATGGCTATTGGAGATACTTTCTGCACAATAGGACACAGTTTCAGGATTGGTTTTCCAACTGTCAGTGCAATCGTAACGGAAGGACATGAGATCTGATTTCATGCAAGAAATTTCAAGACAACAATGGCAAACTTGTGCTTAATGGTTTGAAGAAAAATGGGGCTTTCCAAACTGTATAGATACTATAGATGGTACACACACCATCATCAAGTGTCCTGATAGTGCTGGGTCAGCTACTTCTCCTATCTGAGGAAACACCCAATTGTGCTTTTATCTACTGTGGGCTTGAGTATGAATTCATCTGTGCGTGGAGGAACTTTTTGAACTCATTGATGGTTTGCTAGAGGAGAGTTTGACCTTCCTGATGACGAACCTCTTCTAGGAAAAATTTAGCTAATAGCACTTGTAGGAAACCAGGTGTTCACCCTTGCATCATGCCTTCCTTATGAGCAGTCTAAAAATAATCCATGGAAAGTGTTCAGTAACCAACATTATGNAGGTGTTCACCCTTGCATCATGCCGACCTTATGAGCAGTCTAAAAATAATCCATGGAAAGTGTTCAGTAACCAACATTATGCATTTTGACTATCAGTTAGGTTAGGTCTAACTTTCGTATGTATTTTGCAATGAATCACGTCACTAGGAATTATGGGACTGTAAACGTTGGAAAGACAGTGTGAGGCAAGATGGCGGACGTGTTGTATGCATGAATGTGTCTCGCTAAAACGTGTTGTCTCAATCGTGCAAACAAAATGTGAATCCAAGTCGTAGTTGTTAAACATTTTATGGTCCTCCGGGGGCCGAACCGAGATGCTAGTAACTGGATGTGGAATTATGATCTTGTGAAAGCAGAATTTCAACAAAGTGTAAATGTAAACAAAGAGTGTGCGCGCGCGTGCAACAGTCGCCATGGCAGCATCAACAACAGACCTGCCACTCATCATTTTTTATATGTGTTGGGTAAAATAAATTAAGATAGTGCTACTCTAAACTAAATCAACAGTGACCCAGAGAAGCTAGAAGAGTTTGCGATAGTATTTGAGGAAATTGCAGAGAAAAATGATGAGTTCTTAGCCAACTACTCTGCTTTCTGTGCAGTCCCACCAAAAGCCAAAATACGAACAGTTCAGGATTTGAAGGAGACTTTTGAACATTTCGAAAAGCTTTTTAGGCAACTTAGGATAGCACATAATAGATGCATGGTCAGAGCATCTCAATTAGTTTCACGTGAGACAAATGTTCATGCAGTTTTACCACCATTGCAACTGCCTACTTTCTCGGGCAATACGGCTGAATGGTCTTCCTTCACAGAGTTTTTTAAATCCACTGTGCATCAAGACTCTTCACTCAGTAACGTACAGAAGCTCCACTACCTCATTGGTTGTCTGAAGGACGAGCCAAGAGAACTAGTAAGTAATCTACCAGTTACAAATGAGAATTATGACGTGATTTGGTCTTCATTGGAGAAAAAATACAAAAACTTGAGGGTTACTGCCACCATTCATGTTCAGAAACTTTTACATTTACCAGCTGCGGATGGCAACTTCACAGAATTATTGTCACACTTTGTCAGTACAGTGCAGGAAAATTGAAATGCACTAAGGGCTGATAACTCCCCTGTCTCGTAATGTGTTGTTACGCCAGGCCTATGAAATGTCGATAGATCAAGATCTCCCTACGTGTGATGATTTTCTAAAATCTTTGGCGTGGTGTTGCAAATGAAAATGTACAACTAGTTAGCTCTCAGGATGCATTCATGGGCTTTGTAAATTGAACCTACAAGTTCCCATCCTCTTATGTGAAACCTAGTAGACAGTCAACAAGTAGTCGAAGCACAACACTAATTTCAGTTGAAGGTGGTGCAAGTTGTACATTATGCAAGGAAAATCATGCTCTGCATAATGGTGAGCAGTTTCTGTCAAAATCAGGTGATGACAGAGTTAAGTTTGTTAAAGACCAGTCTTTGTGTTTTAATTGTTTGAAACCCCAACCACAGTGCCCAGTGCTGTATGTAAAAATTCTCTTGGAAAAAGTGTCAAAAGAAACATCATTCTCTATTTCACTTTTCACAGGAACAACAGTCTGATCAGGGTTCAGAGTATGCTTCATATCATGATGCCTCTGTTAATAAAGTGCATGCATTGCACTTATCTAGTGAGACACAGGGTCAACAAACCAGTGTTTTATTGTCAACTGCACTTGTTCATTTAAGAGATCACAATGGACAGTTCCAGGACGTGAGAGCCCTTCTGGATCGTGCATCGCAAACTTAATTTCTGTCAGAGAATTGTGTACAGTGATTAGGCCTAAAGTACTACGTGAGTGTGTGGAAATTGCTGGTGTTGGCCAATCTCCTGTGCCAGGCTCAAGAGGAGCTGTACATTGTTCTTTTAAACCTGTGGATTCAGAGCACTTTCATTTTGATGCAAAGGCTACCATTTTAACTGAAATAACTAATCCTATGCAGTGTTTGAAAATTGCAACCAGTTCAGTGAAACATCTTAAGGACTTTAAGTTGGCATATACCTCTTTTGATACACCTGGGAAGGTTGATATTCTCCTATCAGCTGACATTTTTAGAGAAGTAATGACTGGAGCTGAAATATCAGGTGAGCCAAATGCCTTTCATTCCATGTTTGGCTGGATAGTGACCGGTAAAATCAAATGTGAACCACTTGTTAATCACCAGTGTCACTTTTGATTAGAACAACTAATCTGGATGTACATATCTGCAAAGGTTTTGGGAGTGAGAGGAAGTTCCATCAGCTAGCGTGATGTCTGCAGATGATAAGACGTGTGAAGAGCACTTCCTCAAAACACACACACGCACCACCAATGAAAGATACATGCTTCTGCTTCCTTTCAGACAAGAGAAACAGAGCATGGGTGAGTCGTTACGACAAGCAATGTTGAGATTAGAGCATCTTGAGAAAAAACTGGGAAAGTTACCAGAGCTGGCTATGGAGTGCAGATTGTTTTTAAAAGGAATATGAAAATTTAGGCCATATGTCATGCGTAGCAAGTGTTCAACAGCTGTCTGATCAGACGTGTACGCTCAAACCAGATTCATTCAAGAACTGTGAAGTAGCCAATGTGATCCCTCATCATGCAGTACTCAAAAAGGCCAGTTCGACAACTAAAGTTTGAGTAGTCTTTAATGGATCAGCAACAATTTCAACTGGTGTTTCATTGAATGACTTGCTCTATACTGGCTCTAAACTTCAAAGGGACATTGTGGATATAATTTTAAACTTTAGAACAATGCCAGTTGTTTTCACGGCAGACATTTACAAGATGTACTGCCCAATTCAGATCCATCCAGATGACCGCACGTACCAATGTATACTATGGTGCCACTCTACAGAAGAAAATGTGAATGTTTAACAGTTGAACACTGTCACCTATGGACCTACATATTCGCACTACCAGGCTTCGAGAACTTTATAGCAGTTGGCACTTGATGAAGCTCATAGATTTCCTCGAGCAGGGCAAGCATTGTTAAGAGACGTCTTTGTTGATGACATAGTTACTGGGGTCAACTCTGTAGAAGGGAGTTTTTGAACTGAGAAAATGGTCCTGCAACAATCCCACTGTCTTAGAATATATGCCATTTGAGCAATGTGGGGTTCTCAGAAGTTTTGACCAAGACACAGGCCCAGCAATTAAAGAGCTAGGTGTTCACTAAATGTCCCTAAACTGATGAATTCACATATCATATCAAGTTACCACAACTATCTATTACCAAACGAGGCATCTTATCAACCATTGCAAGGCTCTTTGACCCCTGTGGTTGGGTGTCGCCAGTTATAGCGTGGGTCAAAATTTTGCTGCAGACTTTGTGGATGAGCCAGTTCCCAAAGAAATTACACATCAATTGGTACATTTCAGAACTTCGTTAACTTACCTTGCTGAAAAGCGGATACCACGGTGTGTCAATTTAAATGATGGGTACAATCTTCAGTTTCATGATTTCTGTGATGCCTCTGAAAAGACATATGCTGCTGTGATATATCTAAGACTTCTGATGCTTATGGTGCTGTCTCAACCCATCTGGTAACAACCAAATCAAAAGTTACTCCCTTCAAAACCCTATCTGTTCCTAGACTGGAATTATCAGGTGCTATACTGCTAGCACGGTTGTGGCAATATGCAAATAACCTGCTTGACATCAAATCGTACAAATTTACTGTTCACATGTGGTCAGGCTCTTCAACTATACTGTCATGGCTAAAATCATCACCACAGAAGTTCAAAGCATTTGTGGCAAATCGTCTAGCCGAGATTCAATCCATTACACCACCAAGTGTATGGCGCTATGTTCCTTCCATCTGTAACCCAGCAGATTTAGCATCTCAAGGGGTGTTTCCAGAACTCCTGGTTAAAAGTTCTCATTGGTTTCGTGGTCCTGACTGGCTGGCAGACTCGGACACAAACTGGCCTGTGAACAAGTTTGAGATGCCTAATATAAAGGAGCTTCCTGAACGCAAGCCAGTGCAAATTTGGGGTCTTGGCAGTTCAAGAGAATAGAAATGAAGTGATGAAATTGTTAGAAACATTTTTTTCTTTCTCAAAGCTCAAGTGAGTAACTGGATGGGTGCTCAGAGCCAAGAATGCATTCACAAGGCAACTGAACTGCAATTGTAAAGTTTTGAGTTTTGAGGAAATACAGTCAGCAGTTGTGTTTTGGATCAAGGCTGTACAAATGCATTACTTTTCAGAGGACCTTAAACTTCTCAAGCACAATGAATGTACAGCTAGCCTGCAGAGCTTGTGTCCATTTCTTGATTCCCATGGAGTCATCAGGGTGGGCAGCAGACTGCAAAATTCAGCATTGCCTGAAGAGACCAAACATCTAGTGTTACTTCCTGCAAAATGTCACCTTTCAGTATTTATCATAAACTACTACCATGTCACCCACCTTCATGCTGGTCCTCAATTGACCCATGCCCTCCTCCAGAGGCAGTTATGGATAATAAGTGCAAGATGTATGATTCAGCAGTGTATCCACCGTTGCATTCAGTGTTTTAAGTTGACAGCCAATACTCCTGTGCCTCTTATGAGAAATTTGTGTGGGGTTAGGTTCTCACAAGTTCGGCCATTTATGAAGATTGGTGTGGACTTTGCAGGCCCTTTTTCTTCGAAACCCAGTAAACAAGAGCTACTTATGTTGAGCAAGGCAGCACATTCAGAGCTTGTATCATCATTGTGTACAGATGCCTTTCTAGCTGCTTTGCATAGGTTTGTATCTTTGAGAGGAACACCCTCTGATATTTTTTCTGACCAAGGCACTAACTTTATTGGTGCTAACAGACACCTCAGAGAAGTGCACAAAACACACTCTTCATAGAGCCAGCCTGGCAGACACTGCAAGAACATATTTCTGACATGAATATTGAATGGCATTTCAATCCATCAGCTGGCCCTCAATTTGGTAGTCTGTGGGAGGCAGCAGTAAAGTCTGTCAAAATGCTTATGAAGTGCTTTGTTGGATAGCAAATACTCACACTTTTTGCTGAGATCTCTGCCATTCTTAGGTGAAAGCCATTGTGCCCTCTCTCTAATAATCCTTCAGAGATTGATGCTCTCACTCCAGAACATTTTTTGATTGGCCCTCCTCTCGTTGGCCTACCAGAGCAATATTTGACACATCTGGTTGAGAACCGTCTGGATCGGTGGCAGTTAATAATAAAACTAAATCAATCAATTTGGAGACGCTGGAGCTACGAATATCTCCAGGCATTAAATCAGAGACTTAAGTGGAACGTAGCAGTCCCCAATTTGGGCAAAGGACTCTTTAGTGCTGTTGAAAGATTCAAACTTACCACCTTTAAAATGGAAACTTGCCAGAGTTGTCAAAACGCATCACGGGGATGATGGTGTAGTAAGAGTTGTGACCCTAAAAAATCCCTAATTGTGAACTTGTGAGGCCAGTGACCAAGATTTGCCCTCTGCCTGTAAACTAACAGCTGACATGATTTAGAATGGGTGGTGGTACAAAATGAAGCATAGTGCATATCTTAATTGTAGACTGGTGTACATTCACATTTGCCTGGTTTTTTATTATGGTTACTTAGGGGAAACTTGGAAAATCTATCATTTTCCGGTGGGCGGTACGTTTAGTAACCAACATAATGCATTTTGACTATCAGTTAAGTTAGGCCTAACTTTCATACGTGTTTTGCAATGAATAACGTCACTATAAACTATGAGACTGTAAACATTGGAAAGACTGTGTGAGGCAAGATGGCGGGCATGTTGTATGCACGAGTGTGTGTCACTAAAATGATTTGTCTCGATTGGGCAAACAAAATGTGAATCCAAATCGTAATCATTGAACAGAAAGAAAGTTCAATTTCAGTTTGTGTCGAGCTCGTAGGGTGGTGGAAAATGCCTTTGGCATACTTGCAATGAAGATTAGAATATTTTTGAGACCGACTGAAATACAGGTACAAAAAATCCAAATGATGGTACTAACTTTTTAAGGTTGAAGAAAAGTGACTTCAATAGCTAATGCAAGAAGAACCCATTCAAGAAGAAATAGTTGGACTTCATGCTACGTTACCAAGTAGTACACTTTTTAAAGTGGTGCGACTTAAATAAGAAACTCAAGTAAAAAAAAAAAAAAAGGAATAAATTTGTTGATATAGACATTGTGGGAAATATTTTTTACAAAATCTCTTAACTATTAAATAAAAATATTCTTACGTGGTTTTAATAGGACCATTTAAATATATAATTTTCAGTATTTTTCATTGTACGAGATACAAAATTAATGATAAAGCCTATTTTATTACATAAAGTGTTTTTACAAATGGAAAAATTTCATGTTTACAAATTTCTCAGTACACCGCATGTATAATGTAATTTCTGTTTCCTCATGTCATCATTTGTGTATTAAACAACATCCAAAATGAAGTTATGTATAAACCCCAAACTAATATTAGTTCTTGGATAATATAGGCAAAAAAATACCGAGATGTTAATAACAATAATTTGTAATAATTTACAGACAGCAAAACATCTTTGTAGGGAATGGTTGTGTTTATTTCAAATTCTTGATCTATACTGTCAGGAGAAACCTATTCCTTCACCACAAGATTAGTAACTCCAGTGTCAGGTCTGCAGAATACTGACTTTCTATCAGATGCAAGGTCCTATGGTCTCACGCTGTGGTGTGGTGATGGTGTATAATTTAGATAGTCTGTAGCTTCGTGCATTGTCTGATGTACTGGCGAGATTGTGTAGTGGGTGATTGTTGAGCTACGTCCCTATGTAGCTTCTAAATGATGGAGCTCTTCTTCCATTATAATTTTGGCTATTTTTATTTTCATCTCTATTTATCTCTTCGGAGAGAAAGTTTTTAAGGTTTTTGTGTATCCTAAGAAAATGTGTTCTGTGGCAGTCAGGTCTCAATGATTCTTATTTTTTAAGTACTTAATATCTTTGTCAGTGCTAGTGCTCACGATTTGGAAATCTGGCTCTCTCGCAGGCGCTATTGTCCACTTGCTTCATTCGGCAAGTTTATGAAACACCAAACCTGTGCTTTCATTGTTGCTTCCAAATGCATCAGGAGAAGTTGATTGGATAACTTCTATTGGATCATCTTGCTCCACATCTTCCCCCACACTAACTCTTTTGGCGAAACAGGAAAATGAAGTTTCCTCCTCTCTGACCATAGAAATGTCTGCCTCTAGATTGGTGGTTGTCCGCACAAAATTCAAATTAGATTTCCCCAATTCCATATGCCGTGACCATTGCCAAAACTTGTGTTTTACAGTTGCTTGACCAGTCTGGTGTTCCATGCTTCTCAAGTATTTTGAATACCAGTTACACAGATTTTTCCACTTGCTTTTCATGGTATTGCCTGAAAAAGAAAATTAGGGTTGACTTGTAGAAAGGTATGGAATGAAATAATACCTTTAACGTAATCTGCTAACAATATAAACTAAACGTCTGCAACACTATGTTTATTTATTTGTTATATAATATCTACGCGATTCCCAGTTTACGAATTAACACCTCGGCATGTATGTCACTCATTTTGAAACAATACCACTGAAATTGTTTTATACTGCACGTTAAACATTCCTTACGTGTAAAGAATATGTTAAAACAATATCATAGCATCTTTTGAAACTGTTTAATTTGTATGAGCCAATAGATTGAACAGGAAATACCAGTTTCCATGACTAACCTTCACGGTAAGTAATTAGGGGCAAACTTACTTAGCGATTTCAAGACTGGTCAGCGTATTGAAAGTGGACGTTCATCAGTTGCACTGGGAATAAGAATAGTAATATGGATGTCGGCATTGATTAAATCAAAGTATCTGTTTCAACTTTCAGGCCCCTAATTGTCTTTAAAATATTAAATAATAGTTATCTAAAGTTTTGTAGCCAAGTCCATCTTTTTTCTGTCCTTTTATTTGATGTCCTTGTACGAATGGTGCTGGTAATCATAAAGAACAGGATTATTTTTCAACTCAAAAAGCTGTTCCACATTCATCACACAAGTTTCACTCTCCAGTCAAGAGTCACCCTACTATATCGTTACTGCATCTGTGTGAGTGTGCACGTGCGATACTGCAATATCGCAACTTTACTCTCACGCATCTCGTATCGCACCTGTCTGTGGAGGCCTTAAAGAATCAACTCTATGAGTAGCAGATCCCCATTACCTGACTGTATGACACATTTCTTAGAATACATTTACACTGTACCTATTTGGCACTCAAACATGTTTAATATTTTAAACTAAATAAAAAAATTATTAAAATATTGTATTATTTATTTTAGAATCAGCATAATAAATCATAGTTTTACAAAAACTATAAATACATTATTTTACAGATACTTTGGAATCATGGAGAATGTCCTATGCGATATTAGTGTTTACGAATAAATGTTAAATATAGAGCCATATACCTTGAACAGTAGATGCACTGTTAATAAATCCATGTGATTCATCAATAAATTTTAGGTTGTTGATGCTGGACCTCTGTGACCAAGACATGAATCCTATGAGAGGGTGTTGCTGGCATTGCTGTGGCAACAGAGTCTCGCCTCTGATGATGCAGCAGCATGATATCGGAATTGATGGGTACTGGTACATGAGGGCACCCACATACTGTAATGTTTGGTTTGCAGTTACAGCCGATGTTACGTTGCCAATGCTAGCTCAAAGGTGGAACACGAGACTCAGTAAAATTGACGTAGATTAATTAAGAAATAAGTTCCAGAGTAGTTGTTATATATTTTTATTTACTATTGAATTTTCACAGTTCACAGCCGAAGTTCAGAATATGGAGAGTACGAACGTTCACACATAACCATACAAGTGCAGAAACAGCGCCACAGTCGTTTACAGATTATTCATGTCTCAAAACTTGCATCGCAAGACAAAGTTACGAAGGCAGGAGGGATTGCGGCTACCTCCCACACCGGCGGAGAAATAAAATAACAAAGGTTAGTTGCAGATGTGGGGGTTATGTCCCGCCCGACGCGGCCTAGGCGAGCATTCTTGCGTGGAGACTGACCTGAAGCACTGCTCGACCTGAAGTGACTGCTTGACCTGAAGTAAATGCTTGACCTGAAGTGACTTCCTCTAACTGCCCTCGCCGCAGACTGACTTGAAGTGAAGTCAAGGGTGACAGGCACACGCGTCTTTGTGTGCTGTCTCTCACCCCCCTCTCCAGAGATAAGGGTCTGGCCACATACGCTCTCAACACGTTATCGTAACTAAGACTGCGCCGTCAACATAAACGAACTTCTCGTACAACAAAACTTGTTGAAGCATTCTGAAAAAAAGCTAAATAATGCTGACGCTTAACAAAAAATGAAAACTACGATGTTTGAAACTAAACGACAACCGGACTTCTGATAAACGTAAAACAGCAAATGTCCGCCCGATAAACCAACTATAACGGGAAACGAGCCACCACGGCTTTAAACTTCAAACCCGATAAAAATAGTATGAAGCTTAGCAAAGCTTAAGAAAAACGAACGAAATTGAAACACGTGTCCCGAAACTTAAGAATACTGAGTCATTACAATACGTCATGAAGGTTCTGATTGACCAAGACGGACCACACCAAGGAAGAATCATAATATTGTGCACCAATAATTAAATGACATACTTGAAATTTTTATTGTGTCGGCAAGAGTACAATGGGGAAGTTGATTCATGTGGTTATGTGCGGGGAGCCTGAATGTCCCCAGGATCCCCACCTGGAGTTTGATAGTCCTATGTAGTTATGCCATACACAAAACGGCCACACAACAAATGTAAACAAAATAACAGTGAACTGAAATTGTGCATGGGTTATGGTCTGTCTGCTGTCTCAGACGTGTGTATATTTAATCCATTGAACAGTAAGAATGTACATGTAAATGCATTCCTCTTGCTCCATAAACAGTATTGCTGTACATACACATTTTTTAACTCTCAGTCAATTGATGACAGTGTAGCAAGTCAAATGATGACAGTGTAGCAATGTTCCAGTGTAATGCCTAGAACGCTATCTGTTTATTGGCTTTATTTTATTTTGTAAATGGTATTTCTCCATGTTTGTATAATATTTTTTAATGCTGGAAATATTTACTTGAGTCTTTCAGCAATAAAAACATTATGCAAAAGTGCATATGTTTATACTCAAGTAGTATTTATTTTCAGCATTTTCTTGTCATTAATTTTTAAAGTATATTGTTTGCATTTTGTTGTGACTTTATATCTATCTTTTGAAATGTTTTTGTCCAAGATATATGGTGCTATCCTTTAATGAATAAACTATCAGAAAATTATTTTTTACACAGTCTATTTTTAGGGTGGAAAAGTAGTTCTCTATATGTTGTTACAACTGCTTCAAAGAGAAATCCACAGGCATGGGGTACATGAATTAAAAAGCAATTGGTAATCACGATAGTGCTGTCAGTAGTTTTTCTAGTGGTGAAAGCAAAACTGACCACTCCGATAATTCGCCAAATAATTCACTGAACCACATGGATTTTTGTTCAGAGCTGGTAATGCTAACAGTTTCAACTGGACTTCAAATGGAGAATTTTCACAGAAACTTTCAACGTTTTATGAATGACCAGTCAGCAATATAGATATTATTTTCATCAATAATTGCAGTGGCTTGAAGGTATTGAAGTCGATGGATGCTTGAAATATTGGACTCAAATCATGTGCAACATATTTTGAAGAGTTATACGTTCTGCATTTAATTAATCTACAAATCCCCTGATTATTATTTATTATAAATCATTAATTTGAATCATCAATTGAGAGCTACAAAATTATTTATGTGAATCAAGTAAGGCAAAAAAAATCCCACTCCTGAAAGAGAAAATTTACCTATGCATTACATATATCATATATGGCTCAAAAAGATAATGTCTAAATGTTGTTTTTTGTGTTGCATCTTCATTTGCAAACAGATAAAGGGAATACTGTAAAAACTCCACAGACACAATTTTATCAACATAAAACAAAGGTTCAAATCTGAGAAGAGACAACGATGATCATGGAACATAAAAATTGAATTTGCCCTTAACAAACATACCATAAACCAGTTACGAAAATTATGGAGTTAATGTAAATTATTTTCTCCCTGATGTTACATTAAATGATAACCACAAGCCTAGACAAATGCAGTCTTCAATGTGAAGCAAGTGAAGAGATTTGGGTGGCTCTTAACATCTAGGTCTCGAGAGCAGAATGCAGCCTTCAAATAAGAAAGTGAATGTCGATGCCCACAATAGACATTGTTGCCCACTGATGTACAAAGGCACACCCAAATGCAACTTACCAAACGTTGTGGTGCATATTCTGCCACCAATTCTGTCTTCAGCTTCCAGAATCAAAAAGTCAGTGAATCCTTTCTCTGCAAGCCGAGACGCTGCAGCTATTCCTGCTGCTCCAGCACCAATTATAACCACTTTGGTGACAGTGTCCATTCTGCAACAGAAACAAAGTTGCTCCCCACCTTAGCTGGCCAATAACATGTTCAAGATTACATTACCAATTTTGGTCAGGTGACCATTTGTGGGCTGATTACAACCATAACAACCTCATGGTGATGGACAATGCCCAAGGTGATTAGGCAGGATGGTGCTGCAGTGGTTTTCCATTGCCTGCGAATGGCATTAACAAAAATATCACATGTAAACTTAAGACTATTTAAGTATGCTACTGCTGCGTTCTAAAAACTTAATTATAACACTGCCATTTGTGAGAGTAACAAGAGTTTATCACTAAACAAATATATATTTTTAGCAATTTTATGCTTGCAGGTTTTCTACCTTTTGGCATAATCAATCTTTGTTATGTATGGATCTCCACAGGAAAACAACACAAACACACTGGAATGAGGTTTGTACTCATTAAATTCTACAAGTGTCTCCCTACCACTTGGTGCATATTGTATGATTCAACAGAAGTTTGTAATCAGCCCACAAACCCTTGAAAAATTTGAAAGTTGGTGATGGGAATCAAACCCAGATCCCTCAGGCTAGAGGCAACAACACTATCCACTGCACCACAGAATTGGTCACATTACCTACAACCCTCTTAAATTATGTTAGTAGGCTTCCAGGATTAATAGATGAGACAGAGGCTGGATTATTTTCAACTACTTTTTTCACAACAAGCAAACCATATAGGCCACAACAGATTCCTTCGCCCTTTCTTCTTCTCTGAGAAACTTGCTCCATTTCTAATGACCTCGCTGTAGCTCAACCTACCTACCTACCAACTATTCACCTCACAAAAAGTTTGGAATATTGTGCAATAAGACAGTTTGGGTGGTAGGAGTTATGCAATTCTTTTGTGATCAACAGAGATTGCACTAATGCATTGAACATGCCTGGGACAAGTTGAAGACAGCATTTTATAACTGTCCACAACCTCCAGAAACCCTTCCAAGTCTCATACCAACTGCCCAGATGGAATGGGACCTTCTTCCAGAAGATGACATCAACACATTGATTACAAGCATGCCTCAAAGTGTTAGGGACCTATGCAATGCACATGAGGCCATACACAGTAGCTGCAGTGGGAAGAAAGAAACCCTCCCTAGTCAGAAACACCATTATGTTAATTTTGTTTTTCTTTAGAGTTGTCTGTGATATTGTAAAAATTTTGTTTGTTAGAAACACTTTGAATTTCACGTTTTGTATCGGTACCGTTGGTAACACCTAATGTCTATGCTTATGTTTATGTGTATTCCATTCTTTTTGGCTTTCTATATGCATATTCCAAACTTTTTGTGAGGTGTTTATATTGACCAAGTCCTGAGACACTATTACACAAAACAATAAGTCAAAAAATGTGATTTTTCAGATTTGGGGAAAAGTATTTTAAATAAGCATTATATGAACATACTTGTAACATTAGCTAAACTACTAACTTACAGGAACCCTGACTTGGTTATGGGTAGTAATTTAATAGAAAGGAAATTTTTGTAGTCCAGATGATTTACTCTTGATATATCTGTTACTAAATGAGTCCAACATAAAATTTAATGAATTTCATTAATCAAATTATTATTATTAACTACCTGTGCCCGCGACTCCACTCGTGTGGACTACAGAATTAATGGTTAGGCTATCTTAACTTAAAAAAAAAAATTGTTGAAAACATCAATAAAACTATCCTGAACATGATTGAATCACCCTCCCGAACGTACACGTCTGTGGACACCGTTGTTGAAGAGGAAGACGCAGTCCACTATCCGACTGAACTCTTGAATTCCCTTAATCCATCAGGTTTGCCTGTTCACGCTTTTGCTGTAAACAACTTGAATTCTATGTATTTATTTATTGCGAAATTAAATGGTAAAAATGTGTATTAGTATTTCTCTGTTATAGTTAGATGTATGGTACTGTGGAGATTTTTTTTTTAGGTCTTTTAATTCTACACAATTCTTTACTACATGATATTGTTGCATCTTTAACGGTTTAGACAGTGTATTGCAAGAGAGCGCGCTGGCTGCAAACTTATTTCTGACTTGATTCACTATTATCATCACTGCTTATTCCTTATGTTACTTTACGTAACAAAATAAATACTAAAACCTGGCCAGAGAACATAGCTATGAATTAAAAAAAAAAAAAAAAAAACACGTAAATCGGATACGTAGTTCTCGAGTGATAAGCGCACTAACAGACAGAGAGACCTTGAGTTTTATAATATGTATAGATGCAACTGACTAGCTAAGCATTAGTTCTTGATATATTTATGTGGAGACAGTTACAATCTAATAAAATTAGCAAAAACCAAATTTAACATTCATACAGCTCCATGGCCGAAGCAACAGGCCTGTTCCTCAGGTAGTGCAGCCGGTTCCGATTACCACCAGCCTTCTGTAATCCATACGTGACCCTGCCTCAGGTGGGAACCACATTGTGAATTTTCAAGTAGCATATAACTTGATGGTTCCCACAGACCCTTTATGTCTAAGTAATGTGACATAACAAGTATTCTACATGTAGAAAATATACTTGAACGCTGTGCAGTAAAAGTAAACCAGATCAAATTGCATTTCCATTCTGTCAATCTATGGGCCTTCAAATGACATTACCCATCAAACACTTCTTCAGACAGCGAAGTCATAAAAAACTACAAGTGTGGTAATTTTAGTACTGTTATGCACAGACCTCCACGCCAGGCATGTGCAGCCAGTCTTGACGCAGGAAGCGGCGACTCATACGGAACCCGGCAGCTGCTATGTCACTGGGCAGGTGGTGAATGATTCATAGCTAGCTTGAACTAGCGTCACTGTCACCCCCCACCAATTCCCTTTCTGGAGGATTTGATGGTGGTAGACTATTGCACCAACTTTCTAGTAATCTCCTCCCTCTGTGGAACCTGACATGTGAAGAAGATTCTGGACCAGGAAACATAAGACTATAAATACCACCGCAGGCATAGAGTCAGCAGGCGTGTTATAGTCTTGTGGTAAAGTGCAGCAAATGGTTTACAGAGATCATCTCAATGAAAAAGAGGATTGCGGCAGTTGCGAGTGTCAAAAACTGTGGCAGACAAGTGTCTGTATGGCGGTGATGGATGAGATTGTGGAAGTGCTGCGTAGGGCGCATTACCCGACGAGTACAGTGCGACTGAATACGGAAGTACTCTTGGGTGCTCCAGAACATTCTAGACTGTAAAGACTAGTGATATCTGGACAGAAACAAGGTGGGACTGAGTGGATGTGTTTAAACTTGGAACGAGTACAATAGATAGTGTGTATAGTGTCTATAGTGACATACAAGACATGGCAACAGTTTTGATACCATGCGCACTTTAAATTTCTCGCCCACATGGCAACATAGAATGACAGCACTGGTTCTGCCACTTCAAGAGTTGGAGTAACTGCGTTCGCTGGAAGCAGACATCGCCAGCCAGTCATTTAACAAACATGGAGGTGAGTGGTTGTGTTCCACGCCACTCCGAATTGTTTTATCATTTAGTGATGGATGTTGCATCAGTTTTAGTTACAGTTCTCTTGTGAAGCATGCAACAGGATGAGTGATACAGACTTGATTGTAAATACCATGCCTGTCAATTTTGAAATATATACTTTTAATAGTAATTCGGTAGGTGTTCGAAAACTGTTTATAAAGACTGATTTTAAGTGTTTGATTGTGTTATTATTTTCTATGAGAGGACAGATAATTATGTAAATTTTAGTTATAAACAGAAAATGATAGCCATTTATTGTTAAGATATTAAGTCTAGAGTATTTTCTTTGAATTGTATGCAAATAAATTATGAAATTATTATTACCTCTTATTTAATTAAGACCTCCATTCCTTTAAGAACCTGGCTGACTGAGGAATTTTCGACTGGTGTCAGAAGTGGGATGGAGGCATTCATTCAATAGTCAAATTGTAAAATAGGTCACACAGTAGGCTATTAATTATTAAGATATTCTTATTAATTAAGAAAATTAAAACTTTTTAATATTTTTTTTAATAATTGGTTTGACCATGTCGTATAGTTTGACTTTTTATTTTGTGTGTAAAAGTTGTGTGCATTGTATCATGGGAAGTTTTGTTTTACCCAGTAGTAGCAAGAAATATTGTAATGACGCAGTAATAATAATTATCGGGATACTTGGTTCATTTCTTTCGTTTTGCGAGGCTTCGTAATAATTTTATCAGGATTCAAAGTTCTGGTCATGGTATATTTATCGGGCACACGTTGCCTTTCCATTTGTTCCAGTCAGCATTAGTAGATAGAAACTTTCCAACTGCAGTAGACGGTTTTTGTTCTAGAAGGTTTGATTCTATTTTTACTGCGACGCATGCGTGGGAAGTGGTTGCCCGGCCCTCGCCATACCCTTATTTGGTAACGTTTTGAGCATCCTGGGGCAAGGAGTGAGGGTAGGCACGAGGCGACAAAAACCCTGTGCGCCTATCACCCGCTAACGGTATAACGGACAATGGTTTTTGGACAGTGGGGCAAGTGAACATATGTGTTGTCANATGTGACAGTAGACAACCAGCGCTCGCAGAGGATGCATCAGGCGGGGCAAATATCCCCCACACCTGCAAACTTTATACTACTAAATTATTTCTCCGCCGATGTGGGCGGTCACTGCCTTAGTATTTTCCTCTTGTGATGCAAGCATAAATGACGTGATTAATAATACATAAACTACTGCGGTGCTGCTCTTTGCTTGTTTGTCTAGGAAACTGACTGTTTGTGTGGCTCTGCGTACATGAAGAATATATGTGAACTGTTTAATTTGAAAGATAAATAAAAGTAAAGAGTAACAAATCAGAGACTTGAATTCATTTTTATATTTATATGGTGCCTTTTTTAAAGTTTCATGTTTCTAATGATTGAGCAAACCGAGCTGTAATTTTCAGTCGTCATCCCAGGTGGCTGAAACATTACAATATGGCAGGCAGTCATTGTTTTGTGGTTGTTGGTGATCATTAAAAAGTTGTGATTGTGCTGAAACTGCACCATTTTTAATCCTTGATTAATTTTATTTCAACAGGTTATGGGCCCAGAACCCTGTGTGTGTGTGTGTTAATGTGATAAAGTTGATACTTTAGCTTGTGTTGCTTGTGCCCATTTTTTTTTTTGTTGTAGTTATGTTCCCCATGTTATTGGCTGTACATTCAAAGAGGAGTTGAAATGGACTCTTTAAATATTCATATGAAGTAGATGAGTTAGTCAGCCAAATTAAACAAGCTTGTAAAAAATGATGGAGTGGACATTTCAGACACCACGATTATTACTAAAATTCTCTTGGTTTGCCATCAAAATTTTTGACAGCATGGGACTCTGTGTCAGCTGAGGGAAGGACACTAAATAACTTAACAGCTCGACTGTTATTGGAGGAAGAACGAATGAATGCTGTTGCTGACAAGGAGACTGCACTAGCATTGGCTGCTGCTAGTAGGCCTAGTTCAACATACAATAGTAAAACGGAGGGCAACATGATAAAGTGATATGAATGAGGCAAACTAGGCCATATTAGGGCCAAAGATTATAAATTGAACCCACCATTGCATTGCCACTACTGCAATAAGTTGGGGCATGTTCAGAAAGACTGTTTTAAATTGAAAAGTCAAGCTGGTTCAGCAAGTCGGGAAGAGGCCTTTGACGTCCTATGCTCAGCTTTGTTGTGCAATAGTCATGAAATAAATTCTTGGTTTTTGGACAGTGGGGCAAGTGAACATATGTGTTGTCAACGTGAACTTTTTTCTACTTACTAAGAATTATCTGAAGTGAGACGTGTGTATTTTGGAGATGGTAGAGATCTGAATGCTGTAGGTATTGGTGACATAAAATTAAAATCAAAAATAGGTGATGTTGAGTGGAAACCAATGAAACTACAAGGTACACACTTTGTCCCTGATATGAAAGTAAATTTATTTTCTGTTCGTTCTGCATTAGATAAAGGCTATAAAATGGAAACAGATGGTAGTCTCTCTCAGATCATTAATAAACATGCCACAGCATACAGAACTGGAAAGTTATATAAAATTAATTTTGAAGCAACTGAAACTAATTGTACCTTTTCTTCTGGTGATTCAAACCTGTACTCTTTGCATGAAAGGATGGCACATTAGAATATACGGCAGGTTAGGAAAATTTTAAATTGTCATGGTGAAAAATCTTCCATTGAGGACAACATACTCTGTGAACCTTGTGTCATGGGAAAGTAGAAGAGAAAAAGTTTTACAAAAAGTGATCCCAAGTCAACTAAGATTGGGGATATCATTCATGCAGACTTATGTGGTCTCATAGAAGAGTCATTGATTGGAGGATCTAATTATTTCCTCCTGCTGAAGGATGATTTCTCTCACTTAAGGTTTGTGTAATTTATCGAGTACAAACTTGAAGTGACTGAAAAATTGAAGACATTTCTAGCCATGGTCAAAAATCAAATTGGGGGCATCGTTAAGGTGTTGTGCACTGATTGTGGAACTGAGTTTGCCCAGAACAGCAAGGCCAAATTGAACTAGAAATGAGGACAGTGGTGGAATCTGCTAAAACAATGATGATGGCTAAAAGTTTAGAGAAAAAGTTTTGGGCAGAGGCTGTCAACACAGCAGTTTATGTTTTAAACAGGACTGGAACAAGTACAGTTGAAGATAAGACACCATATAATGTGTGGTTCAACAAGGACTATGACATAAGGCATTTGGATAAAATGTGTATGTTCATGTATACATCTAAAAAAGAACTGCTTATGGGGTCAAAGAGTTTTCATGTTTATATACCAACTGAACATAAAATTTAACTCTGCTACAGTGTAATATTTGCCTCCTCAGATAGTGAAACACCTTATACAGTAAGTCAGTTTCAGTTTTTTCCATTAGGTGAATCTCTTGAACCCGAAGAAGAAAATGAAGCTTTATTACCAGATAAGACAAGTGATGATGAGGGAAAACAACCTTTCCTTGGTTTTGAAGAGAACACTCATGTTGAGGATGAAGAGTGAGGTGCTGATGAGGAAGGTAGACAACCTTCATGTAGAAGCCTGCGTGATCGAAAGAAAATACAAAAACCTAAGAAACTAGATGACTTCGAAGTAGGTATGTACTCCGATAATGAACTAGAAGACCCTGAAACCTATTAAGAAATGGTAAGTGGTGTTCATGGAGAACAGTGGAAGATTGCTATCAATCAAGAACTGAACACTTTTCTGGAAAATCACACTTGGAGTAAAGTGAAAAGACCAGCTGGTGCTCCTGTTATTGATACAAAATGGGTTTTCAAGACAAAAACTAATGCGGAGGGTAACAAAACTTCTTGTAAAGCTAGATTGGTTGCCAAAGGTTTTCAACAAGAAGATAGTTTTGATTTTTCAGATACCTATGCATCTGTGGCTAAGCTTTCAACACTACGAGTACTTATGGCTATTGCAAATCAATTGAGTTTATCTGTACACCAAAAGGATGTTTCTGGGGCATTTCTTTATGGTGATATGGACAAAACTGTATACCTGTGTGTACCTCAAGGAGTTAAACTACGCAAAATACTGCAGTTCTAAAATTGAATAAATCAATATATGGTCTCAAGAAGTTGCCAAAGAACAGGAACAAGAAATTTAATTCTACTATTGAAAAACTAAGTTTCAGCATATCACAGTCTGACAGTTGTTTGTATCGTAAAGTGTGTAAAAGTGGCAATTTGTATGTGCTCTTGTATGTAGATGACTTGTTTACTGTAGGAAGCATTGAGACTGACATGAAACAAATAAAAGCTGAACTAAGTAGTTGTTTCAAAATGAAGGATCTAGGTTGTGTTGATACATACCTAGGAATATGAATTGATCATGACACAACAACCGGGATAACCAAATTGTATCAGACATCATACTTAAAGGGTGTTCTTAAGAAGTTTGGCATAGAAAACTGCAAGCCAGTATTAACACCTATGGATCCTAACTTCAAAATGTTCCTAAAAGAATCAAAAAGGTGAGACAAGTATGTTGAGGCAAGGTGTCACAAGTTAATTGGCTGTCTGATGTATGCAATGTTGGGTTCTACACCTGATCTTTGTTGGCCTGTCAGTTTCTTGAGCCGATACCAAAGTCAAGCCAGTGAAGAACTGTGGATGGAGCAAAAAACGGATTCTGTGTTATATTAAGAGCACGATTGACCTGTATTTGGTCTACAGGAAGAATCAATCGCCAGAGTTTTGTGGTTTTGTGGATGCTGATTGGGCAAGTGACCAAGAAGAAAGAAAATTGACAACTGGGTATGTCTTCATGTTGGGAAATAACACATTGTCTTGGACATCCAAGAAACGGCCCTCAGTTGCCCTGTCTTCCTCAGAGGCAGAATATGTAGCGATGAGTGCAGCTTTGCAGAGGCCTGTTGGCTGAAGAAACTGTTCCAGGATTTGCAATTGTCCAGTGACCAACCAGTGAAAATTTTTGAGGACAGTCAGTCAGCAATCCATGTTGCAAATAATGCTGAAAACAAAAGACTTAAACACATAGATGTCCATCATCATTTTGTCAAGGAAAAGTTAGGAGGACTGATTGAACTTCACTATGTGCGATCAGAAGACCAGTTGGCTGATCTATTAATGAAGGCATTGCCTCAATCTTTATTTACAAAGTTGAGAGCAAGTCTTGGTTTGATATGATTGATTTTGTGAAGGTGTTTTTATTGAGGGAGGGTGTTGAGGACAATAAATATTTTTTCTATTAATTGGTTTGACCATGTTGTATAGTTTGACTTTTTATTCTGTGTGTAAAAGTTGTGTGTGCATTGTATCATGGGAAGTTTTGTTTTGACCCAGTAGTAGAAATAAATATGGGGGGGAAAGGGGGATCCATTGTTTTGTGGTAGTTGATCATTAAAAAGTTGTATTTGTGCTGAAAATGCACCATTTTTTATACTTGATTTATTTTATTTTAACAGCCCCATAATTAGGATTGCTTCATAATGAATGATGATTAGGTGAATGTCTGCAGATATTGAAGCACTGCGTGCTTTAATTGAAAGACTAAGTGGCCAAATAAGTAGTGTTAAGGTTTCTGTAAATAGTCAAATTAGAAGTGTTAGTGACTCTGTAAATAGTCAATTAAGTAGTTTAGTGATTCTGTAAATAGCCAAATTAATAATGTAAGTGAATCTGTAAATAGTCAAATTAGTGGTTTTATTCAACTAGTAAACAAGAAGATAGAGTGTTAACAAAGTAGTGGAAAGACAGTGTAAAAGAAAATGATAGGAAAATACAAGATGTTTGCTCTGTGGTTGAAAATTTAGATATAATGATTGGCAATGTAAACAAAATGGTAGACATGAAACTTGAAAGTTTTAGTGAAAGAATGAACAGTGTTGAGTGTAAGATGTAACAAAAGGTTGTAATATAGCACGCGGCTCGTTATAGGCGGCTTTATATTATTGCAGCCCCGAATTTAGGCAGCCATAGTTGTTATGCCGCACGTCAAATATTGACGTCTGGAAGTTGCCATTCGGCTAGCTCAGTAGTAGCAACACTCTTTAAAAAGGAGGCACCAATTAAATACCAAATAATGTAGTCAAGTTCCAGTTTATTATTCTTTACTTATTTCTTAAAAAGATGCCACAATTCAATTACAGTGTTCAGGTATGCCGAGTACGAACAGGATTCACTGATACACTACGCAGGCAAAGTAGAGAGCAGCGCCACAGTCGTTAGTGATTAACTACGTTATAAAAACTTGCCCGAAAAAAAAACAAAGGCAGCCACCTCCTACACCGGCGGAGAAATAAACTAGTAAGTTCAAGTTTGCCGGTGTGGGGGGTTATGCGCCACGCCCAAACGCAGCCTAGGCAAGCACTGAGAGTCTACTGCTGAAAGGTGTCGACTGCTTGATATCAACTGCCAGCTATCCACTGACTGACGGCGACAGGCATACATGTATTTGTCACTGCCTATCACCCTCCTCTCCACAGATAAGGGCCTGGCGTGGGCTGCCACGCACGCTCTCCAAAACTGAGCAGTCCGCTTAACTGTGTCGTCAAGATAAAGATAAACGAACTTCTCGTACAAAACTTGTTGATGCAGTCTGAAAGTTTCTAATGTAATGCTGACGCTTAACAAAAACTAAGATTTTGAAAACAGCAACCGGATGCCTGGTAAATGTTAAACTGCAAACGTATGTCCGATAACGATAAACGAACCACCACTGCTTTAATTTTAAATGTCAATAAAATATTACGAAGCTGGCAAAGCGAAAGAAAATAAACCACGTATCCCGAAAATTTATAATACTGCGTCATTACAAGGTGAGTGGCCTCTAGATGGAACAACAAGAATTCCTACAGCAGCAGAGAAGAAGATACTCAGGGCCAGCGGCTAACAAGGAGCTGAGATTGACCACTACTGAGCCAATGAATGTCAGCAATAAAGAGAAGGTAGAGGTCACTGCCAATGTAGCCATCGCAGGAGGGGCCCAGCAGATTCAGTGTGAATATGCTTCGATCAGTGGTTGGTAAAGGCGTCACAATTAAGGGGCCTTGTCATATGAGTCTCATCGTAAGAAGTTGTGTCTATTCTATTTTTAAAAAACTATGGAATATGTCAATGTAAATCTTATTTCAGGGCAAAAATTAAAGTTAATATTTTATTGCCAATTCATAAATCTGGTTATTGCAACAAATGTACTTGTTGAAAAGTGTCAAAGTCAGAGACAATCATTGTACGTAGCCCCTGTTTACAATATTTATTCTTCATTAAAACGGTTTTTTGGAACTATAGTGACAATGGTGTTTCATTTCTGAACAGATTGCTGCATTAAACCCTTTGGTCACCGCTTAAAATTTTGAGGAAATAGAACACACGCGAAGCTTGTTAATGCTATTTTCCACCGCCGTCACAATGCTTCCTTACAGCTATAGACGTGGACTCGAGGCATTTAAAATTTTTCACTACGGAGGCCTGCCCCCTACGATGGACAGACACATTGGAACTAATACCGGCACCAATTTGAGATCATCACCATCTGAATGGTTGGACAGACATGTAGCGGACATACTACCTCACTGCTGTACTGAAGGACCCTGCACTGGGCATACTGCAGTACCTGCCAGAACAACATTAACTGGAGTACTCATACTGGTGTCGTCCTTGAAGCTGTGTTTCAGTGACCAATACGTACAACAGGATCATCATGCTGCACCCAGCAAACAGACGAACTACTTCAGGAGCTGTGGCATGTCATCATGTGGGTGTCCCACCTGTCCCAAAAAGGAGTGCTCCAAGGAGGCACACAATGTCATGGAAATCAGTTTCTTCATTGACGCTATCACTAATACAGAGGTGTGGCAAGCTGTATGTCTGACTGTGCCTGACACCCTGCAGAATGCCCTTGATAGAGCACTGGAGGTGGAATCAGCAAGACACGCATCAGTATCCCAACGTCCAGTGTGGCAGTGATAGTGTACAAAGATTAAGATGACAGCTTGAAGATGATGCTGAAGGAATTGCAGGCAACCGTGAGGGACAATGCTTCCAGGGTCTGCACTACAGAGCTCCACCGTCCCCAACTCAAACTGTCTGAGCGTTGATCATTTGGATAGCCAGGGCACCTGAGAGCCAACCAGCAGCAACGTCTTCGAGAAACTTGTGAGCACCAATCTTGAGGGGCAAAGTTGGTGATTGCTAGAAGGCTCCAATGTTCTTGCAAGTGAAATAGGTGAAACAGGATTCTGGTGTTATGTTGGTGAAGGGGAGCCCAAATTATGTCTCTTGTCAGATGGCCGTTGATACGGACTACAACGGTGGTAAAACCGGACATCCTCAGGCCTTCCCCTCTGCGATTGCCTGATGAGAACAGGGAACACTGCTATTTAACTACAGCAACGCACAAAACCACACCACTTAGAGGTAAGAGAAGGGTACTCTTAAAGTTTGGTAACCTCAACATAGAACACAATATTTAAATTGCAGAAAAATAGTATGAATACCTTTTGGGACTTGATGTGTCAAGTAAGCTGGGTTGCTGTACCAATACTCAACTGGGGGTGCTACATGCAGACAATACCGAGTTAGTAGTGTCAACATGAGATTTAGCTTCGCTAATGAACTGCCTGGTAGTGTGTAGTCAGTCACCTGTACTTCCTGCTTCTAGCAAAATTGTTATTCCAGGCAGATACCAGGGAAAATCTGTCAGTTGGACATCATCAAACCAGCCCCGAAAAGTGGCATTCTACCAGATGGTGTCACTGTAGCAAGGACTTCGGTCTCTTCAAACACAAGCAATTTTGCCAGTAAGAATAATTTATTTTCTGACAGTACTATTTGTCTTGAGGAGAGGGTCACGATAGGGATTTAAAGGCAGATCTCACAGGTACTTCCAAATGTTCCTGACGCTCCGATGCAACAAAATACAGAATGTCATCTACCAGATGCTCTGAAAGAACTGCTAACAGAGAAAAGAGAAATCCTCAACTGGCGACAAGAGAAGGCTGCCTCTAAATTAATACAGAGAAATAGGAATGCTCTTTCCTGTCAGCCAAATGACTTTGGCAAAACTTATGTTGCATGCCATCACATCAACACAGAGGATGCCAGGCTCATAAAGAAGCCACCAAGTCGACTACAGCTAGCATTACATGAGGCAGTTGAGGATATTCTGCAAAAATGAAGGAGTTAGATACGATAGAACCATCAGTCAGTCCATGGTCTTCACCTACTGTGCACGTTAAAAAGAAAGATGGTTCTATGAGATTTTGTATCGATTATCGCCAGCTTAATAATGTGATAAAGAAATATTCTTATTCATTCCCAAGGATAGACAACACACTGAACAGCCTAGCAGGTTCACTGTGGTTTTCTACTTCAGACATGAAGAATGGGTACTGGCAATGCGAAGTGGCCCTAGAAGACAGAACAAAAAGAGTATTTTGTGTCCAAGGGAAAGAAACCTGGCAATTCAAGGTTATGGCTTTCGGGCTATGCAATGCCTCTGCCACCTTTCAATGTCTGATGGCGACAGTCCTCACCTTAGACATTTGCCATATGTACCCAGATGACGTTATGGTCACAAGAAGGGCATTTGAAGAGCACTTGACATGCCTAGACTCAGTGTTTCAAAAAATAGCCACGGCCAAACTGAAATTGATTCCTTCCTAACAAATGTCACCTTTTTCACAAGAAAAGCAATTTCTTGGGATTGAAAAAGAATTTAAGAAGACCATAGCAGTAAGAGATTGACCCCCACCAACTGGCAAAAGTGCAAAGTTTTCTGGGCTTACATACTTATTACAGTTAATTTTTGCCCAGTGATATGCTCCCATATTACACTACCTTTATTATCTAATCAGGAATATACCTTGAAAATATTAAAATAACAAAAGTAATACTCCTATTAAAAAAGGGTATACATAGCAAACATGGAAAACTATAGACCAATTTGATGTGAACTACATATTCACGAGTGCTCTTGAGACTATTCGTCCATCCACAATCGACAACTCAACCTGGCAAACAACCATGCTAAGTCAAACACTCAACCAAGAGTGCAACAAGAAGTGCCGGCAAGAATGGAACACGCCAGCCTCGCCGTCATGGGCTATGTGACTCAAGTGACTGTCTTACTTTATTCACCTCAAGAGGTAACTCTCGGGACTGAATAACAAGCTGTCTAGCACCATCCATTGGTGGGAGCGTCGGGGCAGCTCACTACACGACGTTCGGCGTCTCTCCCAATGACACAACATTGCCTGGGCTACTGGCTTAAGGCCAAGTGCTACGGTACTCCAAACAAGTGAACAACATGTGGAATAAAATCCAGTGTCACTGGAAAGGGCTTTGAATCCCGTATAAAATAATTATAGGGGTTTTTCTTTATCAAATTACAATTCAAGCATGGCTACCTACATCTCTTTTCAGAGGATGAACTCGTCCATCGTCCAACCCTGGGAGTTGGGACACTTGGACTCGCCCATTGGTGAGATTCTCAAAAAGACTAATACCCAACCTTTATCAGGTTTCTTCATTAAATTTGTACGTGATTTAATTAATGTCAGCGTATCTATGTATTCCTTCCTTCACAGCAGACTGCCTATACTGGCCTTTCTTTTATTAATCAAATCTTCTAGTGTAGTGACATACCTGCTGACATCATAACGTTCAATGTAATTAGCACTTAATTAGGGGAGGGGGGGGTATGTAACCATGTCAACCTTTTGCAGTATAAGAGTGTTTATGAAATTTTATTTAGTCTTAAGAGGGTTCCATGTAATTTTCACGTATGTTTAGCGCCAGTTTTCGGCAAGGTCTTGCGGAAGTCAACGCCATTCCACCAGTCAGACTTCAGCACTCGGACCAACCGGCAGCGTGGGTGTGTCACTCTGTGAGACCTCCCTCGGCACCTTCAATTTAGAACTGAAATATACATACATGTAGCATACCAGAACATTTTGCATTGCTAGTACCGAGGGGTAGATCGTCTGTCCTCTGTGATTCTATACAGGGCATAGCGAGTCAAATTTCCATTGTTCATGGCTCATGCTTTTAATCCACATTGGTTATTAGCAGACAAAGTGGCTTATGTGTTGTACTTTGCAATGGCACGTATATGTACCAAAAGAGAACAAGTAAACAAGTCTAGCGAATACTTGTGTTTCTTTTCTCACACAACCTTCCTGGATTTTTTAGGGTGCTGCACCCACTTGCAGCACAGGAGGTATTCTACTAAGGGCATGGCTAACAAACTTGCCACTGGAGTCAGGTAGGCATTTGTGGAATATTGATCTCCTCCTACGTCCTTAAGCACCTCTTGAACTGATGAGGACTACAGGGACCCACAGGACATCGGCCAAATTACCCTCAATTAACTCGTGCCCTCAGTTACGGTGCCAGGCAACATTCTCATATGACCACCTTGGTTATAAATATAGGTAAGGTGGAGACAATCACCTCATTCCTGGAACTCCCTAGCATAAAATTACTGGTAGTGTATTGAATTTCAAACTGGAATAAAAATAGTAAATCCTCAATAGTTACCCTCACGTCTAAATCATATACGAATTGCTAAACGCGTTGTGGTGTCTATTAAACAATACCATACTACCGTTAACAAAGGTTAGGTCAGATGAAAATAGTAGATATTAAGAAGTACAGTGTTAAAACTACCTTCATAGAGGAAACACCTTACATATAATTGCGTGCGTCAAAATGGTCTTCGCAAACAAAAATAACTGAATTCGGCGAAATATCTCCATCCAATGTCTCGCCTAACTGCGTTAAAACACTACTCCTTGTTTTTTTTTTTTTTTTTTTTTANTTTTGCGAGAGGTACTAGTATACTATGGTACGATAAATCATTACAATGATTTTGGTAGACTTGACTCTTTATTTTCTCTTTCCATTACTTAAAAAAAAAAACTTATATTATACGACCTTCGCATCGCCCAAGGTAACTAGGTATATATGCGCATCACCCATGCAGTAAATAAACTAGCGCCGGTAAAGGATGTATCCCCCTGTTCAACACAGACAGTTCAAAAACCAAAACAAATATGAAAAGTAGGTCTTAAAGCATTCTCTAATCATATTTTCGATTTTCACCGTTCTCAACACCGGAGCATTCGTTTAATCTAGTTAAGCAAAAAAAAATTACAAAATGGCAAATATTATAACAATTTTTTATAATTAGGTTTATAAGCTCGTTGCTTATATCATGCTAGACGAAACATTTAGCCAAGGTATTTTGTGCAAAAATAAAATTAAAACAACATAATTTATAAACAGATATATAAATAATAAAAACGAAAATTATCAGATACCTCACCCGTCTAGTATATCATGCACAGTGCAAAAAAAAAACTCACAGGAAATGAGAGAAGATAAATTAGCGAAACAATTAATAATTAAATAAAAACCGTAATCGATTATTTTATAAAAATTATGGTCGATTTACAAATTGTTTTTAAACTGCGTATTCAAAAATTCACCGTTGTTTCCACTGATACACCGGAAGTACGATAATTACTTTTTCAGGTGCAACCGATTGAACCGCTTAATCCACCAGTTCAACCGTCGACAAAAATCGGTGGATCAGGCGGTTATATACCAGACCATCAAATGATGAAACTTCGAATGCTTTCACTGAAAGTTAAAAGTTAACATACACAAAAAACAACATATTCAAGTATTCCAATTAATACAATTAATTTGGAAATCGAATATTACAAAAGGGCGATGAAAACTTTATAATTTAAATTGAAAGTTATTATAATTAATATGGAAGCAGGCGAAAATAATGCTAGAAACTAAACTTTTGAAAAATTCCACAAACTGTTTACATCCGTGTATCATCAACCTTTGGGGGCATGGGCGCCGGCAGCAGGGTGCAAGGGGGTGCACTTGCAACCCCCCCCCCCCTTCACCTAAATAGCCGCACACTCGACAGGAAAGAAAATACATAGAAAAGATTAAAAAAATTTTTATTAAGTTACAGTTTTAACAAAAACTGAAGGCGTCTAGGTTACTGTCCAATTTTGTTCATCACCTTGTCAATAAATTCAGAATCCTCCTCTACTCTTTTCCTGTCAACACTGAGCATGCACAGGTCGCTTAGCCTCGCGTCTCCCATCGTTGAACGATTCCACGTCTTGACACGTCGTAACATGCTAAATGTACGTCAAATGCTGCATGTTGATGCTGGAATAGTTAAACCAATTTTGATTGCCTCACATACCTCTGGGTAAAATGGAGTGGCTTGAGCAATTACATCTGCGTTATCAATAACAGATTCATTAAAAATGGCATTATTCGCTTCATTTGTCTTCATCATCTCGTACCATGTGGTAGCCTCGGCAATAAAATTATGTAGAAGACCTTCGTAGAGGTTCTGTATATCTTCTGCTTTCGCTAAAAATGCTGATTGGTCTAATTTTCTCATATTTTATGGGTGAAGCTGCATAAGCGAAAATGCTTTCTTGTGTATTGAAGAAAATCGATTTTTTAGTGAAGAAAAATAGAATCTATGTATGGGATAAATACAGATATTCTGAAAAATTCTTCCATATTTTCAGATGGTTGATTTGATCTGTAAGTTTGTTTTGCCACTACTCGAGGACGCTTAAATTCAACATCCAGTTTTTCGCAAATTTTTTGAGCTTTCTCGAAAATAACTGCAAACTCCAAAGAGGCATTATCGCGGTGAGATTGAAGCATATCAGGTTCGTTTATTTACGTGATCGTGTATTGCCTTTAGATTCATATTTACTCGTAATTGATTGCACATGGTGTAACGTTGGGCGCTACAGTTACACAGCCGACAATAAGTTGTCGACTTGCGCTCGACTAGCTCAGAGGTAGTACACGAGACTGTACAATGGACGCCAATTAATTATGAAATAAAGTAAAGTTCCGGAGTATTTTGTTCCATACTTTTATTTATTATTGCAGTGACACAGTTCACATACGAATTTCATATATGCAGAGTACGAAATGTTCACAGATAATCATACACGTGCAAACAGCGCCAAAGTCGTTTACAAAGGATTACTTTTCTTAAAAAATATTGCCCGAAGAAATAAGAAATGCGGTGACCTCCAACACCGGCGGAGAAATAATATAGCAATGTCTAGTTGTCAATGTTGGGTTATCGACATGCCCGATGCGGCCTAGGCGAGCATTGTATTACTGAACTGAAGGGCGATTGCCCTTCAACTCACGATATCTACTGCTTGAAGGGCGACAGGCACACGCATCTTTGTGTTTCCTCTCCCCTCCCATGCCCGAGATAAAAGCATGGCAACGCACGCATCTGCCAGCAGCGTCATCTAAACTGCGATGTGCCCCGCTTAACTGCACCGTCAATATATAGATAAACGAACTTCTCGTACAAAATTTGAGGATGCAGTTTGAAAGTTTCTAAATAATGCTGACTCTTAACGAAAACTGAAAACTACGACGTTCGAAACGAAACGACAACCGGACTCCCGATAACCGTTAAACAGCAAACGTATACCAGATAAACAAACTATCATGGTAAAACGAACCACCATGGCTTTTAATTTGAAACCCGAACAGAATAGGCAGCAATTACTAAAAGTGTCACAATGTATGTTGGAGTAGTTGTAGTCGTGTAGAGCTGATACGCTTTGATTTTCGTTGTAGAGTTCGGCGCGTCCTGCGAAAGTTCTTCTAAAACTTGTACAATAATCGGAAAGTTTTCAGAAAATTTTCTGATACTTTTTTACTTTGTTTTCCAACGCATTTCACAAAATAGAGGTATATTTGGGATTTTATTCCGCTGCAACGTACTCTCTCTAAAAAAAAATGTATAATGTCTTTTGTAGTCCCAGCAGTATTTCTCACTTCACTGACAGTATTCATGTCATTAATGACAAGATTCAATAAATGGCTTGCACAGTGCCATTGCAGTACACCCATCATATCCTTGGCCAATAAATTTATTTAAATTAAAATTACAATCTTGCAGGAAGCGAATAATAGTTTCCGAAATGGCTTTTGCGTTCAATTCTTGTACCGGTACATATCCGAGGAATTCTTCATAAATGATTGGTTTTTTATCATCTTTATCATAACGTAGACAGCGAACACCAATCGATAATTGCTCTGTGCCCCTAAAGTCAGCAGTCTCATCAGCCAAAACCGGAAAAGCCAAAGCATGTTTCACCTCCTCAATTATTTTGCTTTTCAGAACATCTGAACAAATTTCAATCAATTCGTTTTGAATTTGATGCGAAATGTTTAAGGTATTTTTTGCTCCTGATTCTCAATGATTCTTCAAAATCTCGTCTCCCGAGTCAACTCGAAAATGTAGCAGGTCTGTAAAAACAGAACCCTCGTCCACTTTCCCACGAAGTGGAAGGTCATGTCGCCCACAAAATAAAATTGTTGATACGATAGATCGAAGTTTTGAACGATTTTCTTTAATTTCATTGTTATATACCGCATTTAAAGATTCATGAACGCTTAGTCCCCTTATAGCCATGATCTTTTCAAATGTATATGACGAGGCCAGTGCGTCACAATGCCACTTACTTGTCGCATGAGACTGTACAGTTTCATGAAACTTTTCATATTTGGGGCAAGGAGAAACTATAAACTGTCCTTGTAGACAGCGCTGCCCTGGAGGCCGAAATAAAACACATATCCTACACAGAGGTCCCTTTGCTATAGCTGAGTAGGCTAACCACGGATATGTTGTAAGCCATTCATGTCGGAAAGCTCGTTTAGCATCAAGGTTAACATCATTTTTAAAATTGTACGTTTTACTAGGGCTCCAAGGATGTCTTAGTAATTTCAAATGTAGATCATCATTGACTTGACAACCGAGGTCCAAACACAACCTNTAGGGCTCCAAGGATGTCTTAGTAATTTCAAATGTAGATCATCATTGACTTGACAACCGAGGTCCAAACACAACCTAATATCCAATAATGAATTAGTTGTGCTTCTGCAAGAATAACCGAGCGATGCATCTACTTGAAAATCTTTACGCGCAGAGCTGGTACCTTTAAGCAAAACGGATACTTTTATAATAAATAAACTAATCATTAAACACATTCAGAAAAAAAAATCAAAAATATTTCATGAAATTATATGATGTATACTTTACCAATTTTTGTGATAACAAATCAGTTAACATTTAAATAGTGATTTTAAAAGTTTTTTATAAATTTATAAAGCTTTCAATTTTAAATGTATATTTTTATAACTTCTATACATAATCATTATAGAGAAAATAATACAAGAGTTTAAATAATGAGTGATAATTTGCAAATTTAGTTGAGACTTCGTTTTACTATGTTTTATGGGCACTGGTTACATTTTTTTTTCAGTGTAGTATAACAAAAATGTGAAGTATTTTCTATTATTATTTCGTTGTTTTTTAGACTTATTTTCCTCTGTATGCGGATAATAAACAATGCATTAAATGATTTGGGTAGAAACACCAACACACATACCTGGACTATCTAGTCTGTCTGTATCCGGCCTGGATGTCTTAATATGAGGTGAATCACCTTCATCAGAATGATGATTACGTTTTTTTTTTACACAAAAAACGTCTTATGTCACTCATTACTTGAAAAAAATTGATAAGCCTCACAACAAATTCCCTAAAAAGGACTATAAATAGAGCCGTTGTTTAAGCAGATTTATTACAGACAACTGATTTGCGCACTATCGACAACTACAATTATTAATAGGTACAATTAGAACAGCGTGAACTGGCGCGATCGCAGGCGGGAAATCCCCCGCATCTGTCGCGCGGCAGCGGGGATTCCCCGAGCAATATTGCCAACCATCGTCTACAGAGATTAAGTATGTTTTCGATGAGCGAAATATATTCAATCAAATACTCGCGCGATTTGAATTTGACATTACATTTATCAACATAATATACATGTATAATTCTATATTTAATATTAGTTAATAGTGTAATGTGTAAATGCAGATGCACCTCCCTGAAAGTAATCCTGGCGGCGCCCATGTCTGGTGGATACATCTATGAATTTCTCAAAATTCAGAAGAGGGTAAGATGACTAAGTCACAAATTTGAAGCTTGGTCAAGTTTTAGTACCACATTATGGTTTGCAAGAAATAAAGGGTAAAGAATTGTTGTTGGTGACAAAGTTTTGGTAATTACTCAGCAAAAATTTGAAGCAGAATGTAAAAGTTCAGTGTTTGGAAAAAACAATCGCCATAAGTAGTTCTACCTGTATTTGTACAAATAAGTTTGAAAACTGAAATACAGGAGCGACTTTTCACTGGTAAGTTGTGCGTGTTGATGAATTAATTTGAATAGATTAATAACTAGCTATAGTATATCCATAGTGTATGTAATAAATATTTACTGTATTCATAATTTTCTTTACAGCTAATGCACAGATGAAGTAAAGCTCGAATTTTGGATTGCAGTAATTCTGCGGTACAATTGGCAACCTACTATTCACAGTAGGGTATTTTCTTGCAACTTTAGAGAAACAAATTGTAACAGAACTTCTCCGAGTTATATCATATTAATAAAACTTTGAACATTGAATTCACCATTTACATCGTATCTGATTAAGGTAAATACTAATTATTAACCACAGGCAAACATGGTCGGTAACAGGCATTTTGGGTATAATCAAGGGGCAGTGCTTCATTCGCCATAAAAATTTACAGTAGAAAATTTAACATACACCTATGGGGTGTGCTACAACACAGCATACTAGCATAATATGGACACCATGGTCATAAAAGGACAGTGACCGTCAGTTAACTAGGCAAGTATCAGCATGGTGAAACCGGCGAAAGGGGATTCTCCCTCAGCCAACAGCAGTGTACTGGCTGTTCGAAAAACATTTGTTGCAGATAATGTATGTGATTGAAGATGGTAGCGAATGGTAACTTGCTGAGATGCAGCAAAATCATTCAAAGAAGAGAATTGAAAATAATAAAGACTCAAATACTGACGATGCTTAGCATGGAGTCTTTAGTAGAGGTATTATAAATTGACATGGTCAAGCTTGGCTACGGTGAATTTTCCGTCACGAGTTAGGAAGCCATCTTGACCTGTGGTGTTGCCAGAGTTGATGGTGTAAAAATTATGTGCCCGGCGTCACAGCTCTGCGATGAGCTGATGAGATGAGGCCGTTTCGGTCGACGGCCTAGGGAACTCTGGTCAACACTCCGTCACACGATGGCGAGGCTGTAGGCCGCCTCGCACGCCTTAATTAATTACAAATAAAACACTTACGAACGATGCTTGTTGAGGTATTTATTACCCGAGTCTCCTTACTGCACACACAACTATAATACAAAACACGTGGCCTTAATGGCCCGGAAACTGCGAGCGACCACGTGGTGTTTACAATGTGAAACTCGATTGCACTTAACAATTCTCCGATAAGAATAACATCGCTCTCCCCTCGACACTATACAAGTAAAATAATGAAACAGATAAAATAATGATTCAGTTTATGACTTCGATGCGTATGGATATAAGTTCAACTGATGATGTCTGCGCACCGAGGGCCTCTGCGGAGCGAGAGACTTACACGTCTGGATGCATTGAAGTTGCCGATGATTACTAAGGAGGGGGGGAGCATGGCCGGCTTCCGCTACCTGAGCGCAGCCGACGCCATGTGGCAAAGCGACGAAACACAATATACCCTAAAAAATGATAATGAGATGAAAGGGACATGAATTAACTTAATCTAAGATGACATAATTTTCCCTTAAACAAATATACAACAAAAATGATTATACTAATTCTAAGTGTCTCTATCATGCCAGCCACAGTACTGCTAAATGTAAAATGTCTCTGGCTGTGGCTGTGTAGACTGTCTTCCATTATGATGACAAAAAATGATATTAATATACACTGAATAAATACACTGACGCTATTAATAAATACCCTGATGAAATACACTAATGCTATTAATACATACCCTGATGAAATACACTGAAGACATAATAACACGGAATAAATTAGAACCACTAATGCACTTCCCCTGATACTATTATGCACACCCTCACTCGTGCCCACAAGCTTGTCGGTGTGGTGTGTCTGGTGTGTGGACACGTTTGTGGCAGTCATAGTGGGCATATAGAGCTCGTGAACGCTTGGTTCACGTCAAAATTCAGTACAATTTTTTTTTAGAAGGGGGATTTCAAATTTAATGCTATTGAAAATCTGTTTTGCATAAGGAATGTGTTTACACACCACCAATAAAATGAAATTTGGACAGTGTTTGTAGAACATATTAGGCCTACAGATTTTTGCGTATCTTATCTTTTCGCCATTCACATTATGAATTGCTTGAAGGTAAAACGTTTCGTTATTAAAGCTGTACAATTTTTAATAATTAGTGACTTATCACATTCGGTAAAACCTAAACTGACAATTTAAAAATATGTATATCTTTATTTTTATTTGGTTACTTAATCTGTAACTTTGCACTACTAGTAACAATAATAATATCACAATTGTCTGCTCCAGTTTTAATTAAAATGAGTGGTCGCTCAATGAAAAAAAAATATGCTCACACCTTGTAGACATTGGTTAACAACACCCTGCCTTAAGGCTAATGGTGCATCATTCCTGATCACTAGTTTGCCTGTATCATTAAAAACAACAAGCTTGCTTATTTTAGCTAATGAAATTTGTTAGCTCCAAGCCTGCTGTAAAAATATTCGCAAAATTAATGTTTAGTATGAAAGAAATACTCATAAGGGAACATTGATGGGTATTTGAAAGACGTTAATTAAACTGCTGTGGTTTGCGTAAGAGTATAAATCTTTTCATTTATATTTTTGACGTGAACCACCAGCCCACGAGCTCCTTGTGCCCACACTTACCTCCACAGTCACATCAACCGCATCAGCTACACCAGGCTGCAACCAACCCCATTAGATCAAGAGTGCATAGCGCAGGTTGTCAAGAACGGAACTTGCAAAATCTTTCCATAAATGATTAAGTCGCTCAAGAGACCATCCTAAATATTTATTACCAGAGGTAAAACTTTCAATAAATTAGTAGGCGATCCGAATCAGTGTATACTCCAAAGCCACCGCCGTTAGGCGCATGGGCAATTGGTCGTTACATCATAACAGCTAGTGCCGCGACATACATAATGCACGACCAAGTGACATCGAAATGGCCCGTATGCCGAAGGTGAAGTGCTATGTGCCCCGAAGAGTGACCAATAGCGCACAGCATTTTTCCAAACACTTCAAACATCATCATCATCTCATTCACAGCTACAGTCAGGGGTGTGTTTTATTGTGTTAACACCAATCGAGCATGGCAACCCTCACCCCTTTGTCCAGGTGGATTCGTCCATCCCTTTAGGAGACAACCACCTTTGCTTTACTGTAGCCAGTGAAATACAGACAAATTTCACTAGAAAATGTAATGGTGTATTTAATGTATAATTATAAAAGAGCAATTATATTTTCTAAAAGGGAGATTACCTATAAATACCTCCATACTAGTAACATGTAATTTAGTGTGGTGACACTTCCAAACAATTTCACAACATTAACCTTAACAGTTCATATAATTTATACAATTTTTCACCATTATAAACATATCACATAGTGCTTATATAGTGTTTCATCATTCTGCGTNGAAATACAGACAAATTTCACTAGAAAATGTAATGGTGTATTTAATGTATAATTATAAAAGAGCAATTATATTTTCAAAAAGGGAGATTACCTATAAATACCTCCATACTAGTAACATGTAATTTAGTGTGGTGACACTTCCAAACAATTTCACAACATTAACCTTAACATTTCATATAATTTATACAATTTTTCACCATTATAAACATATCACATAGTGCTTATATAGTGTTTCATCATTCTGCGTNTTCATATAATTTATACAATTTTTCACCATTATAAACATATCACATAGTGCTTATATAGTGTTTCATCATTCTGCGTTTGACTTCGGTTCTCGTCATTCGTGACGAAAGCCGACATCATTCATCCAGTTCATTTCAGCACTCGGACCAGACCGGCAGCTTAGGTCCCCAGCTCCGCAAGCCTCTTCGGTACCATCATATAGGCTGTAATCTTTCCAATGCAATATTAACCTTAATCAACCAGAATATTTGTTATATTTTTACTGTGCCGATGGGAGAGCCAACCGCCCTCTCACCGGAGAGCTTAACGAGATCTCATATCAACATAATACCACGTTTATTTGATGCAAAGGTCACCGACAGGCCGTAAGTGCTGTTTCCATTTTCATGCATTATTCACCTGTAAGCAAGCACAGCAAATAAACTGCTTTACGAAGTTAAACGTGTGTTGATTAATTGTAGGTTACTACACCCTTTGTAGCATCACCCACATTTCTTTAGCATATTTCAGGCATAGGAGATGGTCAACAGTCTCGTCATAAGGTATCAATAGTACAGCAGTAAGGACGTGACAACATCAATAACAAACTGACGGAGTTATCTAGGGTCCCCTGGGCCTTCGACCGAACGACCCTCATCATTAACTCTCCCCTGGTTTATGGCACCAGGCAATTCAACTCTCAACCAGACCTGGGTAACCTCGACCACATCACGGTATAGCCATCGGACCTCTCTGTGGCAAATTGGAAGTGTTGGGTGGAGCCCTGTGTATAAAGGGAATATGTAGTCGGGAAGACCAGAGACAACAACAAGGGAGGAAGAACTGATGGTTTGGGTATAGGTAGAAATTGAGCTAGTTAGCTGGGTAGGGATATAATTGGATACGAAAGCTGTGGTTGTGGCACAAGAAAGACCCGGAAATAAGGTTGGACTTTAGTTTTGGTATCAGCATGTTGTAATATGCCATAACATGTTTGACCTTGTGCTACCTCTCCCAAACTAGATATTTAGCCTTATGAGCCAGGTGCTGGCTAGAACAGTGTATACAGACAGGTGTACATGCAGTAGGACAATCTGCTAAATCATGAGGTTGGGAACAAGCAGGGCATTGAACACTTCAGCGCGACAATATTTTTGGACATGTCCAAAATCGAAACACCAAAAACACTGCAATACAGATTGCACACGAGGATTGTATTTGGTAATCTCTTTGTATATTATGACTGTAGATTGTAAGTGCTGCCCTTAAAAGGTCAGGCTAAGAAGTCTGATAGGGACCCGTTCCGATACAGATTCATTAATGACAGGTTTGGTTAAACTCTCAATGGAAAGAACCTTGGAATCAAATTTCAGACCTCGAACTTCATCTACAGACATATCGCGAAGGATGCCATATACCAAACCTTGGTATTGTACAGGGATAGTAGGTATAGTTACAGATACTTTCAATTTCGTATGTAAATCTAAACACACAAACTGATTAACTGCAATACCAATAGTAAGAGTAATTTTAAATTTAGCTGGACCCGCTCGTTGGATATGTTAATTATGTCGGTTGGGACCTAAATAAATGGGGTGTAGATTGCCAACAAAGGGACCTGGACTATCCCAAGGATAGTTTAATTGGGCAGGGTTAACCTGACTCACAGTATGAAGAGGCTTCATTGAGGAGCCGTCAATCCCTGTGCAATTACTTTTTGCCTGACGACAATCACTATGAGCTTGCACAACTGATAATTTTCTCTTGTGCGCCGTTTATTCATCGACTTCAATTTCTTATCTGCGATCAATATTTATGGATCACAAAACCAATTCGAACACATTACCACCACCTTCTCAGTGCCCGCCACCCACAGCAATCCACTAGCCACTCATCACTCCACAACGACTCACAAACTAATCCTGTGGTGAAAAAATGAAGTTCACAAAAATTTGTATTTCTATGTGATATATTAATTGTAAAGTAAATTTCTCTTTATATGCATTAGTTTCATAGTTCTTCGTTTGTTAACATAATTTAGATTATATTAAATTCTAGTAGTTTTGCATATATTTGGTCTTTAATTACGTAGTTTTTATACAATTGTTTATTCAAAAGTTTCTCGGATGAACAGAATAAAATTACAAAATTTTTAGTCATCAAGAAAGGTGAATATTAAACACCTGTTTGTAAATCATTACATTTACTTCATTTAATTAAGTAGGTAAAATTCTTGATTAGATACAATGTCATGGCTATATTTAAAAAGCGTGCCATTACCTGCAAGCAGAAAGTCGCGTGTTTACCATTCAATGTTTACGTGTGTGTGCAGTGTGACTTTGACAATTTGTGCATGTCGAGGGAAATATGTATGTACGCTATAAGATTTTCGCAATTCCATAATGTGGTCTTTCTTTTCACGTGATCCATCCAAAGACTTCCCTTACGAAATTAGTGAACCTGTTCCAGGTTTAGAAGCGACGAGCGTGTGGACTTTGCATAAAGCCAAGAAAAAGGTAATCGCCGAGAATTTAGTTTTCGGCCCTTGCTCTAAATATTAGAGGTTATTTTATTCATCTGGTGTTTGTGTTCAAATTGCTATCAATATTTCTGAATGTTTTTTAGCTTGCTGTTAGTCATTGCAAATCGTACAGAAAAAGGGGTGGAGATGTTTTATTATTTATCATTGTATCAGTCACGCATAGTTTTTGGAAGTCATATTTAATTGTATTAATCATGTACGTAATAATATTTGTGGTGAATAATTTAATATAGTAATTCACAAGCTAATATTTTATAATCCCTAAAAATGTTATCTTTGCTGCACATGTAAGCATTATGGTATCTTGACTAAAGTGTATGGTGTATAATAATAATAATAATAATAATAACAACAACAACAACAACCAACACCCGCAATTAGGCTACCGCCCGGTGGCGAGCTCTATCACCGCTCCCCTACCCGACCAAATTCCTCTTCCACGCCTTTCCTGAACATTGCAACCCCTCTCACAGATACAAATTTCTCCCGCAACATATTCCACTCTCTCACAGACCTCACAAGCATATACTGCCTACCCTGCTTCGTTCTCCTCCATACCGTCTGAAGCTTCTCATTTTTTTTCTCTCCCTCTAAACACCTCCTTACTGAGCTGGCAGCGTAAACTTCCCCACTCTCCCTCTCCTTTAACCACCCTGTAAATACTGACCATCCTTTCAATTTTCCTCCTGTCCTTCAACCAGCTCCATCCTATCTCTTTCATCACTGAGGGCCTATAGTTCCAGTCGTCCTCACCACTGTGCCCCTTTCTTCTCCACCTACCCTTCACCCATCTTGCTGCCCTTCTTTGCACTTTCTCTAGCTTTCGCACCTCCACGTACGGGTCGCATACTGCTGCTACAATTTCTAACATAGGCCGTACCATTGTGCCATATGCTTTCTCCTTCACCTCATCGCTGACTCCCTTAAGCACCTTTCCCAACATACCCAAAACCTTTCTTTCCTTTGCAACCACCCTCTCTACCTTTTTTTTCCATCTGAGGTATCCCTGCAATACAATCCCTAGATACTTATATTCTGCTACTTCTTCTATCTCTTGCTCCTCCCATCTGTGCATGTCCCTGCTTATCACCTTCCTTGTAAATGTATCTACCTTAGTTTTTCTTACATTTATCTTCATTTTATTCACCATTGTCCACAACCATATCCTGTCAATGTCTGCCTGCAAGTTTTCACCCTCTCCCAACACTGCATACAATATACAATCATCTGCAAACAATCTTATTTTTCCCCTAATACCCAAACCCATGGCATTTACTATTATTGTAAACAACAGAGGGACCAGCACGCTTCCCTGTGGTACCCCTGATGTAACCTCTCTTTCCTTCGATATTGCCTCCCCCACTTTCACCCTGTCTTCGTCCCCTGAGGAAGTCCCCAATTCATTCCACTACCCACTTGTCCAATATCAGCTCGTCCACTTTCTTCATCAAAGTCCCATGGGTCACCTTATCAAATGCCTTCTCAAAGTCTATTTTAGATGATTGCATCTGTTAAATCTTTTATAGTATATATATTGAGAAAACCAAAACAAATATTTGATTCTACTACACAATGCATATTCAATCGTGATTTCAATCTCTACAACTAATGCTGAAATGACATAACCCCTACAAGCACAACAGGACAGCCTCAACATGACACTTAAAACTGAACAGTTAATCAAATACAAGATACATCCGACATAAGCCCGAAAAATTCTGTCGTTCGACCAGCAGTTTAGGATTAGAAATTATTAATTTTTTTAATCATGCCTTGCGACATGACACACATACTGTACAACCTTGCAAAATGAAAATTGTACATAAAGAATTTCTGTAGAGTGGCAGATATGACGCTTAAAAGAAAAAAAAAAGTGAAACGTAGTGGATTTAACTTATAAAAATTACAATTTTATTTTTTTATACTTTAGTTATAATATCTTTGTCACCATCATGTGTTTCAAATTTCCCATGTGCCCACTGCTTTTGAAACTAGCTTAGCTAATCAGCACCTTCTGAATGGTTTTAAATATTCTACTTTTAGTTTTATGTGAGTAAACTTTTGGGCTGTAAAATCAAGCAGTCACATTGAAAACACAATTACAGTGTTGTGTTTTCAGTTTTTTTTTCGTGTCGTGTTTGTCCTTATGTGACTCCGGCATAATGTTGGAGTCACAATACCTCAATGGCCTCCCAAAATAACTAAATCTTAGTTGCAGCCATTGAAAAGTAAGGTCGCTGTTAGCTACGTGGTACAGTAATCATCTTACCGGTGCCATGTTCTGAGGGTTGAATGTTTATCCAATATGGCAGACTGGCACATAATTCAAATTTGTGTTTCAGTACAAAAATGTCACATGTCACATAGTATATATCTAACAATCGACCCACCAAAAGTAGCACAGTTTAAAAACAAAGCGTGAGTGAGTGCATGCGTGCGTGTGTGTATATGTGTATGTATGTGTGTATATATATATATATATATATATGCTCAGTACACTTTATCATGTCACGTACCACAAGACTATTTAAATTACTGAAACAGTTTTATTATCTTTTCAAATACATTTGTGAAATGCTCACTATTTTGTTCATGTACATTTTTTCCAACAATCAATCAAAGTGCTTGAAAAATACAATACAGTTTACTTCAGGCACCAAAATAACTAAAACAATTACAAAAATTATTTAAAAAAATTGAAAATAAATCAGCGAGCGCTTGTCAGGAAGGTAACCAGAGCCGCTGCACAATAAAACTTGTTAAGACATTTACTAAAATGCTCTGGCATAGATATGAAAAAACAAAGTGGTGCTCTGAAGGAGCCTAGAAAAACCACTTGGAGAAAAACGTTAAGTGCAGACAATACAATAGCAGAGTAAATTTAAAAACAAATAAAAATGAATTACAATTAATGTGAACATTGAAAGTACATTAAAACTGAAACCTGATCAGGCAGGTCACCAACAGCCTTATTGAACAATTACAAGACACGACAGCCAGTGCGGTCCCTATTTAATCATCGCGCCGACAACTAACACAGTAACGGGCCAACCACGGTGAAAGAATATTAAACACACAAAATGTTACAATACTAAAAATCAATTTAGGGAACCACAACCGTAACCGAAAGCAAGTTAATCCAAACAAAAATTTTGAAAGGGAAAACGAAAAGGAATTTTGGATGAAAAGCGGACACGGAAATGCTACCCTATACCATATATTTTCTAGTCCAAAACATTATGTTGAAACTCACTGGCAAAGGCTAAAAGCAAAATCTAAACATGACCCACCTGCAGGTTAAGCCCTCAATAACCATTGATGACGAACACGTGATTATTAAAACATACCAGAAGCTATTGACGTCAGGAGTGTGGCAAAAAAGAACAGAAACACAGCGTTAAATAACTTTGCCATAGGAGCGACACTGTCACAGCATGCATGTGCGGAGGGAGGGGGACAGCAACGAGGATGTAGAGAAGGAGAAGGGGTACGGGAACCAAAACGCGAGTGGAGTGGTGACCACGAAAACGTAGCAACGTGCGGAGCGCACTGCAGTGACCCTTGCAATCTCCCCCTATATAAACCTGGTGTCCTGGAGAAAGGTTTGTCACTGGCAAGTTCAAACAATGTTTGTAAACATAGAAGCGGAAAATAAAGTTACAAATACACAAATATTAAAAATCTTGACCCAAAGAAATCCTGAAGAAAGTTCTAGACAACAAATATAAGATCTTGCAGCAAACAGACAGCAGTAAGAGAAAAGTACAGTAGTGACAACACAAACACTGTAGGCGACAGTTCAATAACATCACAATAACACAATTCTTGAGGTTACCTAGGTTTACGAGTTCAATATAGAAACAATGTACCCCAGGGAACGTCGAGAGTCCAAGGGTGCGCAACTCAGCACCTGGCAGACCTGCAACTTCACGGCCACCAGAGAGGTGAGAGGGAAACGTCGGCAAGTTCGCAGGCGTAAGCTCGAATTTGGATGAAGACAGCAACTCCAGCAGATCATCGGCGAAAGGTCACACTCAATGCTCGACGTGCAGATTTGGAGGGGGGGAAAAAAACAACTGTCAGAAGGGAGAAAAATAAACAAAGGATAAACAGGGAACAAGGAACATACGTACTAACAGCATCAAGTAAACAATGTAGACAAATAATCAAACAGTGGCTTAAGACCTAGGAACATACTTTTTTAAATTTCTAACATGGGTCTTTCTGAACCCATGTGAACTACCACAAAGATTTAACATTACAGTATTAACACCGAAAAATTTAGCAATTCTAAAGGAGCCAAGATATTTTGGAATGAATTTAGAACTAATATCTTTTCCGCTGTAAGAGAGTACAAAATTCCTACACAAAACCATGCCCCCCACGGCAAATGGGACATTATCCTTAGCCTTATCTAAATGAGCAACAACCTCGTGCTTTGCAACATCCAGACGCTGGGCCATATCACTGAGAAGGCGATCCCGGGCAGCAGCGTCTAAGGAAGGGCGTTAGGAGTTCTCCCAAATATTAAGGAGAGGATGGCTTAAATTACGGCCCAAAAATAGTACAGAAGGAGAGGAGCCCATGGAATTGTGCACCACACTATTAAAACCGACACTAATAAAATCCAAATCACGATCCCACAAAGTATTATCCTGGTTGTAAAAGATCATTAAACAAGCCTAAATATTCTTGTTAAAGCTTTCCACTTGCTTACCCTTGGGAAACCAAGGACTAAAGATGAAATATTTAATCGCCCAGTGAAAACACATTATTTTAAAACAAACAGGTTGGAAATAACGGGTGTTGTCTGTGACAATTTCCGCAGGTATACTAAAAAATTTTCCACACCTGGTCTGAAAGAGTCTTTACTATCGTAGACGCCTTCATATTCCTCAGAGGCAACAATATCACGAACTTACTGAATGTGTCTAACATGATCAATAAACAAATATATCTAAATGGACAACGTGCCACAGACATTTAGGCACTTGAATTTTTGCTTGACCAAAATTTGTCTATAAAGCCTGTTTGCATCGTTGGCACTCATCGCAAGAGCGAACTTACTGTGAAACATCTTGCTTCATCGTAGGCCACGCAAAATGTGATTAAATTTCCAAGAAGATTTTACTAATCTGCAAATGACCGCCATACAAAGATTCATAAAAATATTTNCAAAATGTGATTAAATTTCCAAGAAGATTTTACTAATCTGCAAATGACCGCCATACAAAGATTCATAAAAATATTTAATATCATGGGGTGAAGCGCTTATGGTACTACTAATTTTCTGGCCCGACCCGACTTACGTGTGAAATAAATAAGACCATCATTTTCAACATAAGGACATTGAATTCTGGTAGCAATATCGGCTCTTAATTTCCACAGCAAGCGTTGGAAGCTTGCGCCTGACAAAGTTGAACGAAATACTTTGNAAAATGTGATTAAATTTCCAAGAAGATTTTACTAATCTGCAAATGACCGCCATACAAAGATTCATAAAAATATTTTAATATCATGGGGTGAAGCGCTTATGGTACTACTAATTTTCTGGCCCGACCCGACTTACGTGTGAAATAAATAAGACCATCATTTTCAACATAAGGACATTGAATTCCGGTAGCAATATCGGCTCTTAATTTCCACAGCAAGCGTTGGAAGCTTGCGCCTGACAAAGTTGAACGAAATACTTTGGGAAAACCTGTATAATATTTAAAGAAGCTGGTTCGTCAGCATCCACAGTCTCAAAATCATTTGGATCAATCATTCTTGACAGGGTTGTCGAAGCTGCGAACATGATGCACTTTGAAACTAAAACGTGACAAGCGTAGGATACATTGACCTAATTTACCCAGCTGATGAGTGTGGTTTAAAACCCAACTCAACGCTTGATTGTTCATAAACAGATTATACTCATCATGTTCAATATAATAAGCAAACTTCTCTAACCCAAATAGACACGCGAGTGTTTCTTTCTCATAAATCCCTAAGACGCGTTCAGACTCTGTCAAAAACCTACTCACAAAGGCAACCGGAGTGATATGACCATCCACTCACTGACCCAGCGCCACTCCCAGTGCCAACGAAGAAGCATCTACTTGAATGACAAAACATCACGAAAGATCTGGCATAGTGAGTACAGGTGGGGAACTAAGAATTTTCTTCAGCGTCACAAAAACTTGCTCCTGTTGGGGACCCTAGTGAAATTCCACCCTTTTTCTTTTCAGATGGTTTAACGGAGATGTAATCTCTGAATAATGTTCAATGAAATGCAAGTAATACCTCATAAGACCCAAAAATGTCTGCACTCCCTTTAGGTTATGCGGTCGCAGATAGCTGACAACCAGAGCTACTTGGTCCATAACCATCAGAAGTTTACTTTCACAAATTACATACCCAAAAAACTTTACCTTGTAGGATGCCAACGTCACTTTATCCGGATTTATAGTTAACCAAACTTCCTAAATCGTTGTAACACTTGACGTAAATGAGACAATTGAGAATCCAGGTCCTCACTGTTTATAATTACATCATCAACATAATTAAATGCAAATTTGTATTTAAAATATGACAATACATGATCCAACACATGTAACAATGCCTGTATCCCAAAATTAGCACCCATGGGGTATCGTAGTAAAATCATTACTGATTCCAGGGCGTACTAAAATCCGTATACTTCCGACATGATGGATCCAGTAAACATTAGTGGAAGCTATTATTGAGATCCAAAACAGAGTACACTTTCACACGACCTAGATGTTGTAAAGCACAATCCACAGTAGGCAGAGGAAAAGGATCTTTATGTATCTTTCGGTTCACCAAAGCATGGTAACCACGAGTCAATATTTATCGCTGTCCCATTTTTGGCCAGAAAACCAGGTGAACAATACTCAGATAATTACACCAGCTTGTTAACAGCCTGTGTATAATTTCATGAAATGCCTGTAACTGTGGTGGTAAACAATGAAAGTGTCGATCACGTATGGGAATGTCATCAACTAGAGAAAATTTATACGGCAAGATATTGCATTTCCCAATTCTTGTAGTAATGACGTCACTAAATTACTCACGTAAGCACGACAAACACTCACAAGTACTAGCATCGATGCTAGGCTGTTGATTGTCGAGCTGAGCACCTACTCCATGGTCCAAACTGATTTTAATATTATGCGCAAACCCAAAAGACAAAGTAAAATCCTCCAAATTCACGGCCGCATGGGCGTAACCCAAAAACTCAAGACCCAAAAAATATTATAGTTCAAAAGGGGAAGGTCCAGGGGAAACGACCTGAGTAGCCTTTAATACCTCGCCGTTCGCTATACACAGACGGAGCACAGAAACCAGGCGAACGCGTGACCTTGAAAGCACCTTAGCATGTAAAAGATGTTTGACAAAACGCCAACTAACCACGCAGTGCGTTGTGCCTGTATCCACTAAAGCCAGATATAATGTGCCACCACACGCGATCTGCACAATACACTTTTTACATATGAATATTGGAACGATGGCTGGAAACACCACACCACTTCCCAGTCATCATTCGTTTTCCGCCTGAGAACAACCCTACCGTACGTGACCAATTTAACAGAAACAAAAACATTTACGTTCTTGAAACGCAACATGTGGCTGCGTACAATGACTTACTTGCCCTCGCATAGCACAATTGCTACAATGGCGATTGTCCTTCCTGTCACTAACAACGGTCACGTTACCACCCTGGACATGTAACAATGCATAATTTACTGGTGGAGGAAAGGAGGAGTGATATTCGGCTGCAGCAGCTAGCCGACCTTCCAATTCTACGGCAAGCGCCCTGAGTTCAATTATCGATCACGGCACATGAGGTTCCAAGTTTTCCAATACAATGTTAACAATCTCTGATTCTGGTAACTCTAAACCCACAATAGATTCTACAAACTTTCCATCAGAAGATTTTAATGCATGCCATGCTAATTACATTATTGATTTCTTCAATTATAAGTTGCAGTGCATAACCTTCGCATTTAACTGATAGAATCCGCAGCAAGGTCTTATCATCGCACTCCTGTAAATAAATAACATTGGCCACCGCAATAAAAAAGAGCAAAACAGCGCGGGGCTTCACTAAGGAAAGGATGAGAATAGACTGTATAGACTGAAATAACAATTTGTTGGCAAATGAACCTCCACTCACCGAGACCGCCTCTCCAGCATCGCGGCTCGAGTCCTGGTTGCGGCCCTTCCAAAAGGTGACAGCTGTACGTCGCAAATTCGCTACGGTAGTCTCTAGGAAATGGCATCTCATAATCTGTCAGGAAAGATATCAGCTGCTCCTCCTCCTTCATTGTGCCTGAAACAGAAAAAACAATGATTTTAGACAAAGCAAAGCAGCACAGTTTAAACTTGTGATGTACAACATGTCTATTTAAATTACACAAATAGTTTATTATCTTTTCAAATAAATTTGTGAAATGCTCACTGTTTAGTTCATGCATATTTTCCAACATACAATCAAAGAGCGTGAAAAATACAATACAATCTTACTTCAGGCACCAAAATTACTAGAACAATTACAAAAACGATTTTAAAAATTTTTTAAAAATCAGCGGGCGCTTGTAAGGTGTCTAACCAGAGCCACTTGTAATGTGGCCCGTGCACAGTTATAGCCAGCTTTATAATATTGCAACCACACAGTTAGGCCGCCATATTTGTTATGCCGCACGTCAAGGTATTGATGCCTGGAAGTTGCCACTCGTCTAGCTCAGAGGTAGTAACACGAGACTCTTTAATAAGGACGCCAATTAAATGTTAAATAAGTTCCAGTTTATGTGTTCTTTACTTTAATTTATTAACCAAGATGCAACAGTTCACATAGTGTTCACGTATGCCGAGTACGAACAGGGTTCACCGATTCACAGATAAATGAGAGAGCAGCGCCACAGTCGTTAGTTATATGCGTCATAAAAACTTGCCTGAAGGAAAACAAATGCAGCAACCTCCCACACCGGCGGAGAAATAATCTAGCAAGTTCAAGTTTGCTGGTGTGGGGGTTATGTGCCACGCCCGACGCGACCTAGGCGAGCACTGGATGACGACCGACTTCAGACGACTTACTTCAATGGCGACAGGCACATGAGTAATTGTGCTGCCTATCACCCCTCTCTCCTAAGATAAGGGCCTGGCGTAGGCTGCCACGCACGCTCTCCACACGTTATCGAAACTGCGTCGTAGTAAAAGATTATTGAACTTGTCTGGCAAAACTGTCAACGCAGTCTGAAAAAAGCTAATCTAATGTTGACGCGTAACGAAAACTAAAACTTTCAAAACGGCAACCGGACGCCTGATAAACGTTAAACGGCAAATGTATGCCCGATAAACAAACTATCACAGTAAACGAACCACCACAGTTTTAATTTTGTATCCCGATAAAAATATTATGAAGCTTAGCAAAGCAAAAGAAAATGAAACACGTGTCCCGAAAATTAATAACTTGCGTTGTTGCACACTGTACAATAAAACTTTTAAAAAAATAAAATCAAAAAATTAATGACTGGAGCTCTTAAAAAACAATTAAAGCTGCCATTCAATAAAACTTGTTAAGACACTTACTAAAATGCTCTGACATGGATAAGATAAAACTAAGTGGTGCTCTGAAGGAACCAAGAAAAACCAGTTGGAGAAAAACATAAGAGCAGACAATACAATCACAGAGTAAATTTCATAACAGATAAAAATGTTGCAATTACAATTTTTTCACGTGAGCATTGAAAGTACATTAAAATTGAAATCTGGTCAGGCGGTTCACCAACAGCCTTATTGAACAATTACAAGACGTGACAGCCGGTGCAGTCCCTATTCAACCATCGTATCAACAACTAACTCATTAACGGGCCAACCACGGTGAAAGAATATTAAACACACAAAACATTACAACACTAAAAATCATTTTAGGGAACCACAGTTCATAACCGAAAGCAAGTTATTCTAAACAAAAATTTTGAAAGGGCAACTGAAAAGGAATTTAGAATCCAAAATGGACACGGAAATGCTACCCTATACCATACGTTAACTAGCTCAAAACATTACGTTAAAACACACTGTCAAAGGCTAAAAGCAAAATCCAAACAGGTTAAGCACTCAAAAACCATTAATGACAAACACATGATTATTAAAACGTATCAGAAGCTAATAAAGTCGGGAGTGTGGCAGAAAAAAAACAGAAACACAGCCATAAATAACTTCCCCATAGAGGCAACACTGTCACAGCACGCTTGCGCTTAGGGAGAGGGACAGCAACGAGGAAGTAGAGTAGAAGGGGTACAGGAACCGAAACGTGAGTGGAGTGGTGACCATGAAAACTTAGCAATGCAAGGAGCGCACCACTGCAATCCTTGCAATATTTAATGTTTATTTCTGTACTCAGATATAAAATTTAACTGAATAAAAAAAATGATTTGCACACAGGCAACACTTTTTTTAAATCAGGAAAATATTTGTAAAGTTGATTTTAGATTCCACAAAAATTGCCAATTCATTTCCATGTAGTTGGTGTTGTGTATTTAATTGGTGCTGTAAATAATGAGACAATGGCGAGGGTTGTGAAGATCAGGGGTAATTATCAAAGTTGGGGAAATCCGTGCAGCCAACCTTGCTCGCACCTTGGGAAGCACAGTGGTTTATAGTCGCATGGAATTACTATCGGAGCTATTTGATTTTCTGAATGAAAATCCTCAGAAAATGCACACAACCCAAAAAAATGAAAAATAAAAATGTACAACCACCATCAAATTGGCTGGGCAAGGTGAGGGGGAGAGTACCAATCAATTTAATCACCTGTGTAGGCATGAGATACAATTCCTTTATGGCGAGAAGGAAGTGATGCATACAAATGTGTTTATCAGGATGGATGGTGGTGGTAAAACGTAGACTGGGCGCATGGATACTGAGATGCTTGGCTGTCTCATTTTACGGACAATCTTTTCTGCACACACAAAAATTACATCTAACCTGCCCGCCTGCAATTACTTTCAATGAGACATTGGGCCCTACCTTTTGAAGACTGCAAAATGCTGTTTTGGTTGATTGCTGCCACAGATAAGAACAGAATTTTACCCAGCATATCTCTGTGTTCCTTGCAGGCAAATGGGGTCGTGTTGCACTATGGCAGCATGACGTTCTACTCATCTGGTTTAACCGACAATGGCCGCATGACTGAAGAGGTGTTCCTATCCAGCAAGTTGCTGATGTAATCATGTGGCGTGTGACATCACGTGCACATTGGTCCCTGTCTGTCCATTCAGTTGTGCTCAAGTTTAAGACAATGTTGTTCTAAAAAGTAAAGGAACTTTAAATGTTGTTCTGCGCTTGTGCTATGTGTAAACTGAATCAAAAAAATCCAAACCTTGTGATACATTTTTCTACCCTGGTATGGAGGGGCTGTGAGAAATAGGTTTATAAACCCTGGCTATGGCCGAGCTCAGGGTGAGTCTGCTCCCATCGGGTATAATAGAAATATGGGGAAATAGAAAAGTATTATTAACCTCTCTGGTCACAAATAAAAAAAAAAAAATGTTGAGCCTAGAGCTTAGACAGGCAAATTTTCACAACTTTGGGTTCATGTTTCTCATGTTTGTTGGGATAATTTTTATGCTCAGTGTGGACCAGAATATGATAAACGACAATTTTTGCCCTGAGTGTGGAGCAGAATATATTGGGCTCTAACTAAAAAGATTTTATGCTCAGTGTGGAGTTGAATTGTAAAGTTTCCATACTAAAATATTTGTAAGGATACTAAATCAATTCTTGCAAAAAAAACTTATTTTAATAATGTTCTAATTTATTGTAATAGTTAAGAAAAGAAGGGGGGAAATGCACATACTCAGGTATTTTCTGATAGAAACAAATGCTTATATCCAGTAACTTGTGTTTAAATAAGTAGATATACCTATTTAATCAAGGAATGTAAAATTTTTATGGTAATCTTTTATGCGTGTTATTTTGTAGGTATAAAATCTATTTCCTAAAATGTTATACACATAAAGATAATTAAAGAAAAAAATTACTTATTTGGATTTTTCTTTTCGACAGTGTGATTATTGTAGCACGTTTTTAATCAAATTGCAGTATTTTTCATCAATACTCCAATCGTCAATTATCTGGTAACATATTGTCTTGATATGTAGGTTCTCTGGGTGTTTGAGAACAGGGTTAGGTAATTTTTTAAAGTTGCCAGCATCTTGGTTGTTGGCGGTGTATTTGCTTGTTACTATCGAGGACTTGACCTTTGCATACAAGGGACAAGAGTGCGATCATTCCAAGGTTACGGTAAATCTGCATACCCTGCTGAGATTTTGGCAATTTTGGGGGTTTTAGGGCAATTATGAACTATTTTGATATTGTAATGAGCCTGCCAAGGGTTTTGTCCTCCTTGTGGAATAAGGAAAACAAATTCAGCATATGTGTGTTCCAGTTTGGTAATCGTTGTTTGTGTAGGGTTGATTTTTATACTGACTTTAACTGTATCTACAGCCTAGATTCAGTTATTTAGTCAACCAGTCTACATGCAAATGTTGGCCGAGGTTGAGAAGTGATAGCCGACACTAACGGGATTGTGAAGCTGCATATCAAGGTGCGTGCGCGGGTGCGGAAAGGGGACAGGGACAGAGCTGAAACAGCGGGCGCGGGTTGAGTTCTGCCCAATATTACAGGCCTTACGTCCCAAATGAGTTGACTGCAAGTATCCCATACCAAAGTCCACATTTTTGCGTGCAGTTACAGCATTTTTAGTATGCTTCAGCTGTTCTTACAGTACCAGTGGAATTTCAACATGTGTTTAGTCATGCAAAGAAAGTAAATTGGGATTTGGTCAGGCTGTCAAATACGTGCCTTCAGCAAGTTGCATCTGTGTGATATCTTGAAGTGGCGTTTAAAATTTTGGAAATGTGTCAACAGCCAAGCCTGTCTATGCAATAGTTTATAAAGGAAGTGCAAGGGCTTCGTGGGTGTGCTAGGTCTGACTTGCTGTGAGAATCAATTTAATCAGATTACATTTTTCAATTTATTACCACAGTGTAGTAGATATTTCATGTTTGTGTCAAAACCAGCTACACTAGTTCAGTTGGTAATGGAAGTAGAAAGATCCATTGTAGATGGGGAAAATGCCAGAGGAAACAGTGTGATAAATAAGGAAAAAAAAAGAAAGGTGATGTAATGTGTAGCAAATTTTTTGTATGTGGTTGTGGAAACCACAAATTGTTTTTATAAGGACAGAAAGATAGGGCAGGCAGATGAAAAGTCTGTAAGGAGTAAGGATAAAGGTAAAGTGTGAAGCAGAATATGATAAATGACCAATTTTTATGCTCAGTGTGGAGCATGGCACTACGATTAGAGAAATGAGGTGCCAGCACGAGATGTGTTTTCACCTGCCTTGCGCTTGACATCACTTTTGAGTCACCGGCTGGCCGTGCAGCTAGAGTACTTCCACCAAAAGTGCCTAAAATGTGTACGCTCTTTCAGTTGCATATGCATGCTTAGAACAGTTATGCTGAATATTACCACATATTATTATAAATGCACTGGGATACTGGCAGAAATAATTTACGAATATTTATTTTTAAAACTGTTTAATGAATGTAAGCATTTTGTTTTGCTTTTGTGTATGTCAGTTTGGCACTATTCTACATAAAGGAATAGGGCCATAGGCGTGAACACGGGGTGGTCTGTGTATGTACAGGACCACCCTTTAAATATAACATGAGTAAAAAAAAAAAACACTTCTCCCTTATGCAGGCACTGGTTGAGTGTTACTTTCTTTTCATCAGAGAAAGGTAAATTCTGAAGAAAAATGTGAGTTAAGGAAGTTGTTTTATTGTGCGTAATTAATCATTATAATTTATATTGTTTTGTTGTGATTTTATTGGGCTGGTTGTGTGTAATGCAAAGCAAACTTGCGAAATGCTTTGTAATTTCTCCTTGCACAACTAACAGCGGCTTCTTTGATGATGCAGACAAAGCAAAACCCCATGATAATAAAATTTATGTGTGAAAAAATATCTTGTACCAAAAGGAAATTAACTGAGAATTCTTAATTACAATATAGGTAAGTGTCACTTCAGTGTTTAGATAGGTAACTCAACATAAAATTGTGACGAGTACAAATTAGTTACCCTTGCAAACATGTAACACTGCAAAAATCACACATGAACCAAGATACAGATAAAACTATTTTCTTATTACACTTGTATGAAAAAGGGCACTGAAAAATAAGCATAACTAGATACTTAAAATCTACACAGAAATAACCTTTTAAGAATAATGTATTTTATTGCAATAGGAGAGAGTAAAAGATGATGCTTAAGAAAATTAGGAAAAAAAATTATACAAATAATTGCAACTAAAAATTAGAATAATTAATTGAAATTAATGCTGTCGTCAAAGAAAGTAGTAAAATCTCACTGAACGGAACTTACTAAATCATCTCACTTAAAACATATCCGAGAAAATAAGTTAATTATGTGAAAAGTGATTCTCTTCTTCTGGACTAGCATTATTAACTAAATTTTCAGTTAGTTCATAATTATTGTGCACGGCTAGGAGCATGAAATCCCAAATCTACTGGCTNCTTCTGGTTAATTTTTATGGTATTTAACGTATTAAATTCTTGAAAATAATTCATGAGCTCCAAAACATAATTTTGTTGAAAAGTTTTTCAAATGAAATAATAAAATTTTGCAGCACATGTAAGACGGTTTATCATTGTCGCTTTAGACACACTACCCATGAATGAGACATCATACTAATCTGCTGGCATTGACGTGGAGAAAGCAGTAAACTCCTAGTTCTAGCACTCAAAATGACTAAAACTGGTGTTTAGGGTCTCTTCTTGGTAGTTTACCCACACATATTTAAGATTGAGGCGCCTCTCAAACACTTCCCCAGCATTAGGATGGGCAGTCATCTCAAAATAATAATTAATATCTGCAAGAACAAAATTACGATGGACTACTCTTATATGGCGCCTAATTTGAGAGTCCCGGGGTTCACAAAAGTGCTATCGATTCCGAATAAAATCCTAGATATTAATCACTTCCTGAGACGTAACACATAATTAAAAACTGTTGTAACTGTCATTCCTGATTGGGCTAAGCAGATAATGTGATTACAAACACAGTGTACAAAGAAAAAATAAAATAAAAATACATCCAGCCAAAACAAAGAAATAAAAGTAATCAAACTGCCAATTCGTGTGAAACTTTGGAATAAAATAAACAAATAAATTTAACTTTTGAGGCGATATCCTGAATTTACAAACCTAGCTAATATTTTGAGGGTAGGGACTCTATAATAACTTGTATAACATAAATATTTATACAGCACAAATGTAAACAAACATACTTAAATAATCCTTAAAATGCTGGTATCTCTATAATTCCATTATTTTTAAAGAAGCCATCCCCAATAAATTATATTGGGCCTTAGCCATATGTATATAAAAATTAAGGGGTATGCACATGGGTTTTATGAATTGAACTACCCATTACCTTAACTCATGACAACTGCAGATCATATAAACAAGAGTTTACAGCTGTAAAAATTGGTCATTTTTCATGATTAAACTACAAAAAATTTTATAATGAGGTGACAAAATTTGGTCTTGGTAAGGGTAAGCTTTGCAAAACCCAAATTACTTTTGTACTCCCCAGACCATTCCTTCAGAAAGTCTTAACTATTATATTTACAGATCATGGTGCTTGCAAATCTGCACCACACTGCTTTCTTGAGCTCAAGTAAAGCTGATTACAGCAAAAATATTTGCTGTCCTCTGCCAATTTGACAACCCTTAGACATGCGTCATGCTTTACTTCGCATAAAAAACACAATCACGTAGCAAATATTCAAAAAAGAAAAGGCCAGGATTGCACAATAATGCCAAATTCATAAATGTTCAGGGAATGCTATCTGCATAGCTGATCCACAAACCCCTAAAGCATTCAGTTTTGTCCCTTCCAATTGTAATTCACAAATATCCACATGGTCGAACTGAGAAGGCACTGCAAGTAGATGCTACACCACCCTGCACACTGTCACACACATTCATGGACATCTGCAACATTACTGCAGATTCTGTTGGTGTAATACCATACTTCAGCACTACATATACAGAGTGCCAGATATCTGTGAGCTTGAGCAATGTCACATGGAAGTCAGGTGTCACTGTCGATTTCTTGGAATTCATTAGATAAGAGCATGAGGGTTGGGGGTGTAACAGCAGATTAGAACCTGCCATAATATGTAAAGAATAACAGAAAACATTGTCCATGGTGACCACGTTATCCTTGTACCCCTTCATATTTTCAGAGCCATCCACTACTGTCGACGAGATTATACCACTACCATCTGTGCTTTCACTATTACTATTTCTTAGATTTAGATATTTTCAACTTTGAAAACTAAATTTTGCATTGCTGAACTTTGAAGGATTTAGTATTTTTGTGTTGGTTAGCAGGAAGGATTACACGCTGTGTTCTCAGGTTCTCAGGTCCCAATAGCCGGGCTGTTTGTAATGGCAAGTCATACCATTGGACAAAGTAGTTGTGTCTTGTTTGTATTATTTCGAAAGTGATGTGCTGTACAAAACTTTCTGTAATGTGATAATCTGTATGTTCTTTGTGCCTACCTAATAGAATGACTGCTGTAAAAAATAACACATTCTCTATTGTCTTGCCATTGTGTATTGTACTGTGAATTGGGAATGGTGGTGATTGTGTGTAGAATAAACAAGTTTTAAGTTTACCTGTGGCAAAATGTACTGCACTAGAAAATTTTATGTATAATATCCGCAGAACTAAATATCACAACGAAGCTCAAAAGAAAATTTCTTAAAAAATGAAACCCTCTTTAGGTATATGTGAAACTTTTGATTACATTGCACACAACAGTAAAAGAAAACAATTACCTATTTGTTTCTAAAATTATTCAAGTAACAAATTATTAATTAAATGAAACTTAACCCAGGGATTATAATTGCACTGGCTCTGGATTATACTCAGCTTAAATTATATTGCAAAATTAGTTCACTCTTCTTTATTAAAATTTTAATTAGGTTTGCCACCAGACAAATATTAAATTCAAAGTTAAAATGTTCTTTGGCTCGGATTACTTGATAATTATTCATAGGCAAATAATGGAAGTCGCTGTACTGGATTGAGTTGTAAGTGTCAATTCACTAAAATTAAATAGTTTGAGGCATTTCTCATTAAATTAAAAGTTATATTACTAGCTCTTTAAATGAACTTCTAAAGTGATTCTAGATTCTGCAGACTAGGTGATTGTCAGTTGGTGTTTCTTAATGAGAAATTCATGAAATAGTCAAAAAATATCTTAAGCTTCTGCTGTTCCAGCAGCTCTGGAACAGCAAGTGATTCATCACTGGTCTTCAACCTTGACAAAGCCCTTAAGAGAAGTCCACGGCTGCACGTCCAAGGTCAAGAAGCAAGGGAGCAACACTGGTGACACTTAACACGCACGCCTAGTGCCTCATCGCTCCTACGCGCAAGGCATGCCGTGTTTCCATCATGGTCCTGTACTGTCCAAATTATATCTGTAACAGTGGGGTTTTGTTACACGTGGTGAAAGCCCACAGATAGAGCTCCGTCTGTATGGTTGTACTTTTCTCTTTCAACTTAAGGAAACTGCATAGGCACGCTTTAAAAATGTGATATTTGACCATTTTCACAAAAAAATTTTCTCCACGAATATACTAAATATAATAAAAGTAAAAACATAGAAACATAGATAATTTTTTTTTTTTTTTTTTAATCTTTTCTGGCAAAAAGTTGTATTTATTTACCAAGATATGCGAACACGTGCAAACAACGATTTCACAGAAAATGTGTCGCCATGGACTCCTCTTAACATGTGCATACAAAAGTTAAGTTGCTACCATAGCCTTTTCTGTGTGCAGCAAATATAAATTTGCTAGTTGTTCTCTTCACCTTACAGGATGTGAGTGAGCAACATTAAAAAAAAACTTGCCAACTAGACTGGACTTAATCACTGCTAATGGTGAGACACATTTGCATTCCACGACCATTGCAGAATCAACTCGTCTTCCTCACTTCTGGAATTACTCTTCATAATCCAGTGAAATTTGGCCTTATCAATCCTGTCTTTTAAAAGTAATTACAGTTTTGGTTTTGTTTCAGGGTACAGGTGAAGATGTATCTGTGTTCGTGTTTGATGTCAGAAATGGTAGTGAAACTCAGTTTGAGGTAGCAAAAGCTGCAGTGAAAAGGCTGAAGACACTACGTCATCCTAGCATTCTTACATATCTTGATAGTTTAGAGGTAAGTTATGGTTTTGGCTTTACTGTTGTGTGGATATATCACAAAAAAACTTCTTCCAGGCTGAACAGTTACTCAAAACCACTGTTTCTTCTGCACGCTTGAATTTGTTTTACGCTTGTACTTATCAACAACAGCTGGTGTGATTAAACTGGTAGGCCTAATCCGATCTTGCACATCAGCAAACTTGTTATGATTCAAACTTCTCTGTTCAGAGTTTTGCATTAAATCTTCAAGAGGAACTCAAAATTTAAGATCAAAATTTGGCATTCAGGAGTGAAGAGGTTCTTGTTATGTAATACAATATTGAAATATACCAAAAATTGTACTTGACCTTAAGTTAAATTTGATTGCAACTAATAGTCACTTAAAGATTTCATGGAAGAACAATTTTTACTGTGTACTGACTAAACATGTGGTTTATAACTTCTTGTAGGATAGCGCCACATGCGACTAAAGCGTATACTGCGTCATCTAGGCAGAGATCTCGTAAACTATAAGCACAACAGAAATGCAGCTGGAAGATGAGACAGAAAGAGCATGTAGATAAAACAGTGATAACTGCAGGCGGAATGGTCGAGTCAACGTTCGCGACAAGCTCGCGCACATACAGATGACACTCAATGACTTTCAATGGAAGCTTGGGCCTAAAGGTGTTATATTGGTATACTGTTTCATGAAAAGTACTTTTATTGAAACAATTTTCTCTTTGTTTTGGGTGTTAGCTGATGAATAATGGCTACACTGTTTGGAACAGCTCCAACAGTTTAATAAAAGGAGGAACACTCATCATATTTTTGTGGTAAGTGATAAAAACAACAGATGCAGCCATATTTTAACTAAAATCAGTACCAAACCTTTATCAAAACGTATGACTGGTTAAGTGGAAGACAATAAATCAACGTTCACAGTCATACAAAAAGACAAAAAATTAAAATCTTGCGCTACACTAATTGTGTTGTCAGTCACTCTAAATATCCTAAGTATGTATTCACATTGCTCTTGCTCATGGAAAACTGGTAGAAACAGCTGTCTCTATGATCTGCAACACATGGTGAATGCAACACATGGCATAACAGACAGGTGTTCCAACACAGTTTTGTAGATTCACAGCCGTCAGACATATTATCTTTATGTTATGAACATGACTGAGCACACTATTTTCATACCAGCCTCCCCTGGCAATTATGTCATGTGCACTTAATGCAAATTTACGTTCCCACTATCTTATTTTGTGTCTCTGGTGACTGAAAATATGATTTCATATTTTCATAACACAAAATTATTATACTCTTAGCTATCGAAGTGGAGACTGTTGTTTGTTTAAATTCTAACACATTAGTATTTTACATTTTATTAAAATTTAAATTTTTCTTATTAATGCTTATCCATAAAAAAAAACCATTTCCACAATTGCTACAAAATGAGTTATTTAGAATGAAGCATATAAATTATGTGTTTACATTTTGAAAATCAAGCAGTTTGCTTTTTTGATGACCATTTAGGCGAGCTGTATCATCCAAATATTGGCATCTGTGTTGCCTGTACTGCCTGAAGCACTATAGCCTGCCCTTTTATGCTTTTTGGTTGGTTTAAAACTCATTATTTTCTATTGATTTGAAATTCAAATTTTTAAATCTAATCATCCAATATAAACATCCACTTTCATACACCCACACACACACACACACACACACACACACACACAACAGACTGAAAGCAAGCTGTACAAACGAAAAAAAAAAGGTACTTAGAATAAATGCCCTATGATATAATTAGTGTTCAAATATTATTCACTTCAGTATCAAAGATATATTTCCACACTTCACTCTGAATATTCTTTAAAATGTGTTACCAGTTTTAAAAAATTACAAGAACAATACTTTTACTCCGGTGTTTTAAGAATAAGCAAATATATGCCTCTTATGTAATATTGTACAGAATATTTTGCTCTGAAGAAAGCACAAAGAAGATTTGTGTAGTTTCTTTATAATATTTCTTTAATTTTACAAGGGTCTGACCTGAGAAATAAGTTTTGTTGAACCAAACCAAAGTTTGTGAGTGTAATAATTGATTTATTAGTTTGTGTGGGGGTGATTAAATATCTGGTTGCTGAAACTAGATAACTTTATAGTCATCATTTGATTGTAGCAATCGTGTAATGCATGGTTGGCACAGTCAATGATTTGGGAAATTAGAAAATTAGTCTTGACTCATCTCACTTTATAGCAGTATTAAAAAAATACAATCCTATAAGGAAGTGATAGTAAAATATCGTTAAAAAAACTGCATGTAACTAAGCAAAGAAAAAAAACGGAAAAGTTACATGGCCCAGACAGCAAGCTGAGGGCATAATTGAAAACATGAGGAATCAAAGTTAAATTAATGGGAATCATACCCCTACATTACTTAGAAAGGGCATAGGCGAGGGGTGGGGAAGGAGGGGTGGTGATAAGAAAGCGTGACCAGCCTGACTGCAGTCATTGCTACTAGGTTTCAAATAATATTTCGTCAAAACGTGTCAGTTTAAATGCACACTTCAAACTTCAAGATACCTTGTATTTTGATATTGCTCTGATGGATTAGGTAACCCATTCCTTTGTGCATGTAAGTAGCAATATCAAATAACTTTCACATTAAACACTTACTTGAGTTTAAAAATCTCCCCTGCCTTACTAAATCAAAATGTGTTTGTGCGCTTTGTGGAATAAAAGTACATATTAACAAAAAACAAATAATACGCATTGCCTTCATGTTAGTGTCATCATCAAATTTATTAATCCTGCAGCATACATATAAAAATTCCAAGTCAAAAAACAATATTAGCCAAACNTAGTGTCATCATCAAATTTATTAATCCTGCAGCATACATATAAAAATTCCAAGTCAAAAAACAATATTAGCCAAAGAGTAAGATACTTTAACAGCCTCTATTCTGTTACCTATTCCTTAATATTTATTGTGAGAAATGAATGTAATTTTTGTAGGACTACTTGCTTGGTGTGCAGTAATAAGTAGTGTTCAAAAACTAAAAACCTTACATGGTAAGAGGCCTTAGAAAATGGTGTTCCAATTTTTAAAAACCCTGGGCACATTATTACAACTTCTTTTGCTTTCACTTGGAGTGGTTTGAACTGAATTAAGCCTATTTGTACCACAACAAAGCTTCGCNTAGTGTCATCATCAAATTTATTAATCCTGCAGCATACATATAAAAATTCCAAGTCAAAAAACAATATTAGCCAAACAGTAAGATACTTTAACAGCCTCTATTCTGTTACCTATTCCTTAATATTTATTGTGAGAAATGAATGTATTTTTTGTAGGACTTCTTGCTTGGTGTGCAGTAATAAGTAGTGTTCAAAACCTAAAAACCTTACATGGTAAGAGGCCTTAGAAAATGGTGTTCCAATTTTTAAAAACCCTGGGCACACTATTACAACTTCTTTTGCTTTCACTTGGAGTGGTTTGAACTGAATTAAGCCTATTTGTACCACAACAAAACTTCGCNTATTACAACTTCTTTTGCTTTCACTTGGAGTGGTTTGAACTGAATTAAGCCTATTTGTACCACAACAAAACTTCGCCAAATATAAAAAGAAGCAGTACTTATACCCTGGTAATGGTGCAAATTACACTCAGGAACTCTGTATAATACTCTCTCTGACTCAAGGGAATGTATGTGGATTTACAAAGCAAAAGTAGTCTTCAAGTAAATTCTTTTGGTACCATCAAATAAGTCTGTGTAGAATAGCATTTTCAATTCAAGGGATACCGGAAACATTTGAAGCTGGTAATCATTTATGCTAACAACTATGTACAGAACCATAAACGAAAACCCATCTGTTTCTGTTTCGCACTGCCCACCATTTAAAACCCTATCAAAGAATTTGGTGTCTCACTAATTCAGTCCAGATATTGAGGATACATACTTTTTGTTTAATATTGAAAAATTAATACATTTAATTACTCTTCAATGTATCTAGAGCAGAAATAACAAATAATTGCACATTCATATGTGTAATATACCTACAGCTAGTCTGCTAACAAAATGTACTGTTATGATTATCATTACATGGTGATAAATGTGTGTAATTGTTTGACCTTTATTCCGTCACAAAAAATTTGCAAGCATTTGGAATTGCTGGTGTGAGATTTCTCTGAAAAACAGGTAACTTAGAGACAAACACTGTTTCTGCTTAGAACTTTTTTTTTTTTANGCTGGTGTGAGATTTCTCTGAAAAACAGGTAACTTAGAGACAAACACTGTTTCTGCTTAGAACTTTTTTTTTTTTACATTTTTCTGAATGCTTTGATTGCATTGCTTTCCTAAATATAATTACGTTGTGTTCAATATTTTTCTCATTCCTGAGCAATTTTGTTATTCTATCACTGCTCTGCAGAACTCAACTTACCTTATTGATGTCAGATAGTACGATAAATTTTAATTCAGTTTCAAACAAATTAATGAAATATTTGTAAGTGCTCTCAAAGGTCATTAAAGTATCACTANGATAAATTTTAATTCAGTTTCAAACAAATTAATGAAATATTTGTAAGTGCTCTCAAAGGTCATTAAAGTATCACTAAATTCTATAAGTTCATACTTATGACAATTGTAATTCCAAAAGTTGACACAAATAATAATAAGGAAAATGAAGACACTGGAAGGAAGTGTTTAACCCACATAACTTTGGTGTCAAACACTGTTCTACATGGAGACACTGAGCACACAAAATATCACATCTCTAAATGTAACTTTGACAAAGCAGGGTGGGGTAAAACAGTCATCTGATTGCTGAAAGCAAATGGCCACCATCTAGAAAATACAATATATTTTTTTAATAATATAAATATACACCGTAATACTAAAAACTCCACAATAGGTAAATTATTAAAAAAGTTACGTCTATTTGCGTAAACCTCCGAAATCTATTAAATTGGATCATATTGTGTATGAAAAATGGTTGCCATCATCCACTTGTTGTAGCTAGAAATCTAAATTAATGTTTTTTCTTTCACCATGAGGATAGGGTAACATAGGAACAAATTTCTATCAAAATCAAAAATGGTGCAGCTTCCATTTTTTTTTAAATTTGATGTCATCATATGAAATGACCCCCAGCTGTTCTAGAGCCCTACTTATGTTCTACTTCGGATATTCGTCTGCCTCATGCAAAGAAGCTTTTAATAAGTCTAGAAAAGTGCACCAGAGGGACAACACACTACATTCTTGTTCACTCAGTTTCATAATATTTTGTATAAGAACTGTTACTAGGTATCACCAACATACCTATTTTATCCTTGTTGTTACTCAGATTAATTATAAATTGACTATAAAATGTATAGATACAACATGAGTTAAAGTTCAATTTAACCAAAAATAAGTATAAAACTCATATGATACATGACATATTCAGGAAACAACCAAACACATTGTACATGGGGTAATTTTTCCAAGGTTTGAATCAAAAAGTTTGATGATGTATCCATAATTGACAGCGAACATCGCTGGTATGGGTTCACTAGCTCAGGAAGAAGACAGTTTAAATATAAAATTTGTAGTTTCGCTAGCGTTTTGTCACACCAAAACTTGTCATCCCTATATATTACCTCTATGTACTTTTATATTATACCTAGTGGTGTCCACACTCCATAGTGGCATTTTTCCCATTTGGTTATGTGCAGTTGTCCCTGAATTTGAAAGAAGTGTTTGTTTTTGTTATTGATGCCAGTAAAATCAGTTTTATTTGGTTTACATTCCGAAAAGTCACTTTCCTAGAAAAAATGTNGTTTTTGTTATTGATGCCAGTAAAATCAGTTTTATTTGGTTTACATTCCGAAAAGTCACTTTCCTAGAAAAAATGTATGTTTCTGAGGCGAGACTCTTGGCTGAAATAGCATACTTAACTTCAACTATAGCATCAAGGTCTACTAAACCATTGGGTGTATCACCCAAGTACGGAGTTTCTTCATCTATCAAAAGAGGAACAAAATCTGTTATTTCCACGCCTATTATACTTTCAAGTTCTACTCTCTCATTTTTTTCATAATTCCTTCCACACTTGAAGGCATCAGAATCTATCTTTGTATACAGGAACTGCTTTACTGGATTCTGACAACTGGTTTCTGATCATTTACAACAAACTGTCTCAAAACTTCAAGCAGTCAACAGTTCCCTTCTTTCCTCCATCCAAAATCTGTTTTCTTTTTGAAGCATTGTTTCACTTCAACATGAACCAACCACACAGTCCTAAGCACTTGCGAGACCTGGTCAGTTACATCATCACGTGGTATTTTATAATTTTTTTAGTTACAGTACATGCTCAGTTCACCTAAAACATACACCTTTAGAGATTAGGCAACTGAGAATGTTGTGAAGATCAAGGTAGTTGTATGTATACCTTTGGAGTGGACCTGGGCAGGATGCTGGTGAAGCCATCCTGAGACAGAAGGGGGACAAAAGGAATGTAGATGAGCACACTCCAGCGAACGAGAACCATACGAGCCTTCAGTGAGAAGCCTGGTGTGCTTTGCAATGATAATTCCTGCACCATTAAGTATTGTAAGATATTAGGGACGCTTCTCTAAACTAAGTAAATATGTTAGAATAGTTGCTCATAGGAAAAGTTAGTTTTTTATGTATACTATCATAAAAAGTTAATTGTGATGTACGGTTTGCAAGTGACAAATACAATTCCATGACTGAAACTAAAACTAATCCTGTTTCAATATTATCATCCAAAGATAAGCAAGTATAGTACACAACTTAACAGAGATCTATTTTCAGTGTGCACAAGAAATTAGCAAACTTGTTGATAACAGCAGTAAAATCAACTGGAAATAAAACTTTTTTAAGCAACATTAACGATTACACTTGCTGTTTCTGTGTTTCCTCGAGACACGTTCATAAAACAATAAATGAAATTGTAAAGCATTCCTGTGATTTGAGACTGCACAAGGCAGTGATAGAACGCTATCATATTTTCAAGATGAAAGGTGTTCATTGTCTTTCAAATATGCTTGTAATTTCCAGTAGTAGTAAACATTTCGGCATCATTTGCACGAGCTTTCTCTAACATATGTGATAAAACTTCAATTAATAAATAGCAGAATCAAACATGTATAACAGATATACGTCTGGTAATTTTTTTACAATAGTTGTATATGAAATACTTTGTAAAACTTTTGGCCTTTAAGACATGTAATAAAAATTTGAAAAATTGTGGCCATCCTTAAATTTTGGCTGTCAAAAGGAAACAGTCTAATAATTTATTATTTATTTTTATAGCGGTATAAAAATGTTTTTATCTTATGGCAGTGTAATATATATTTTTTCTTTATATTGTATGTGTCATTTAAGTAAAAATCTCTAATTTGTGTCACAATTCAAGTACGTACAAGTTTTTTTATTCCTTTATTTGAAAAAAAATTCTTATTAACCTTGTCACAACTCCATAAAATATTTAATACATTAGATATATGCAGGACTTATTAGCTGTTTTTCCAACCTTAGGACCAGTGAGCAATTAATTATTTTGCCAGCCATTATTACGTCATGCCTGAGACTGAATGATATGTAGTTGCAGTAGTTTGTTTATAATTTTTAATCATCAATTACAATCATAGGAATAATACGTAAAACGTTTCAATCATTTTTCAGTAAAATTTTGAAATAATTTGGTTGGATAGTTTTTATTATGGTGGGTTCAGTTTTGAGAATTTTGATGTTGCGCGAGGCAGTTGTTACCACTTTCTTCTAGCCTGCGGCTCGGTGAACCTCAGACAACAGCCTCGCCTAAAACTTCTCTCCAGCTGTGTGACTACACATCCTTCTTGGCGAAGACTTACAATGCGTGACATTATTCCCATTATCAATCCATTATGATAGCAAGTTATGCGGTACCTCCACTTATGACATTGCTCTCAGAGATATTTCCGTCACCTGTGTTCAAACCAAACCAGGCTACAAAAAGTCTGAAACATGGGAGAGAGGGCAGAATCACATTCTCAATCACAGACTCGTAACAACAGGCATTGAAAAATGCAGATCTAATGTCTTGTGGCTTAGGCTGCCGCTTCAACTCACTTAACTTTAAATGACATGCTGCTATCTAAAGCAAAGTAATACATACAGTGCAATTACATATTTTATTTAACTTGACTACTAAAATTTTTTCAGCCATTCATGTTTTTAAGTACTTAAACGTATTCAGTTTTCCTAAGCCTCTGTGCTAAAAAAAAAAAAAAGTAATGTAGAACTTACGTGGATTTCAGATAATCAGATATCAATGCTGCATGTGAATATATATTTTCAGCGACAGTAGTTCATTTTTTGCATATATAAAAATTGCATTACAGTTTGCCTCGTATTTTATTGTTATAAATATTTAGACAATCTACAATCCAGACACAGAACTTTATAAATGTTTTTAAAATAAAAAGTGATTGTGGCTGACTAATAGGCTGTCCTGTAGAAACATAGTAAATACAGGAAGGTACATTGGTTCTCAGCCATTCATTTATCAGATAAATAAATTCTTCAAATATGTCTTATTTACTTTCTAACCCTTCCACATAAATGAAGAATCAAAACCTTCTAATTGTGCAAGTACTTAGGTATCAATAAAAATTATGAAATACATATAACATTCCTATATATTACATACATTTTATATGCATTAATTACATATACGCATGCGCAAACACAAAATAATTACATTTTATTCTTTCACCACTTGATGAGTGTTCTCCCTTTGTTTCTTTTCTACCCCACAGAAATAAGCATGTGTCTTGTATTTCTGTTCTTTTTAAAACGTGTATGTCACCCATTGTGTTGTTGGCGAATTTCAAAATTGCAGTTTCACAGTACTGACTTGCAAGGAATACGATAACTTGTCCGAAGTCATAGCAGCAAGTGCGGCAATTGTGATGGCCTTTTGAAATTAATCAGTGTGTGCATAGCGCCTGCTATCTGTTGGTGCACTTGTGAACTGCAAAGACCATTATCAAATGGGCTAAACTTCCCGAATTCAAGCCTTGCAGCAAAAGAAATTTTGCAAGTGGTAATGCTGATATTTACATTTTTGCACTCTTCAAATTTATGTTAGCAAATATATTGTAGATATGCTGTTTTTAATTTTTCTGTTGTAACAACAGTTAACTGTGATTCATCTATTGTATTTATACATTTTTTAAATTTTTTTAGCTCCATTTTTAATAAACCTGGATGTATTTTGAAACTTCCAAAAATGGCAATTTTAGATCCAACCTACACTAAGTTTAAAATTAACGTCTTGTTCTTTTATGTATAGGCTGTTCATGTTAAACTGAGCACTTTTGAAAACCCTACTTAAGATCTGCTTGTATTAACATAGCATTTCTTTCCACCATATGTATAATTAACAGTGCCATGGGCCCTATCACTTTATTCATACGTCGGTCAAGTGTGTAATGTTTTTGTGCAAAGACTCAAATGGAGTTTGTTATAAGCATTACCTCGAACTAGCTTAGTTTGAAAGCAAGATACTCTGACTTGAAAAAAAATTTGTTGGTAAGAAGGGCCCCTAAGTAAATGAGAGGAAAACTGTTCACTGAAGATTTATTGCCTTTTTTTTATACAACAGCGACATACAAAAATATTTATCACCTCTGGCTGTAAAAGCAAAAAAAATATGGAATCGCAGCCCGTTATTATTCACTTGAAAATCTTCTCACTGCGAGGATAATTAAACTAAGAAGGTGGGAGAGAGACCCTACTTTCTCTCCTGGCGCCCTAACGACTCCTCACACCACTGGAAATAAATTTAATAGATTTAAATGAACCCAAAATTATGAAAGAAGGTTGAAGTCACGGGCGCTGCTGGTGTGAGTTACGATGGTCACTCGCTGCTCCTTTCTAGATGAGCGTTTCTCGACTTCTGTTGACTTCTGTTAACTTCTGTTACTCTTGCATAACAAGGGTCGTGCCTGCTCTAAATATTGATTGAAAGTTTTGTCATCTGGACACTGCCCAATCATGGCATTGCGTGGTGCGGTAATGTCTAAAAATAGCACACAAATGCAGACGTCGCTTTGGAAATACAGTATTATATTCATGTGGTGGGTCAAGTCAGCCAAATGTGACCTGCACATTCCTTATTTCATCATGTAGCACAATATGATGGCTATATGTCAAGCTTACTAACACAATGAAAAAGTGTAATGTCATCCTATGATGTCTGCTACTACTAAATAAAATAATAAATTTGGAAAAACGAAAATATATAAGATACAAACAAATTAATATTACGACGATATTGTAAATACTAAATGAATTACTATCTTTAACAGAAATATAGAAAAATTAAATATTTCCAGAATATATCAATTACTATATACTGCACCATTACAAGTGAAACTTTGACATTATTAGATAGGTAAATGTTTTCCAAATTTGTTAATTCTTACACTTATAAGCATTAAGAAACCAGAAAGAAAAAGAAATAATTTCAATTTTTACAAATGTTTACCCAAAACTTTTAATTCAACCATTAGACATGGAACCACTTTCCCATCGTTTTACCAACTTACCTGACCACATGGTAGTCGATGTGCCTGTTTAAATGTATGCAGGTAGGGACTGTGACATTTTTCAAATGTTGATTTCAGAAGTACTCAGTTAACTGTGAACAGCCTATAATGATTTTCACATAATCTCTTCTGCAGTTAAGGTGATTTCACTGCTCACATTCATATGTATCAAACCGTCTAAAATTGTAAGGTAATGTATCCATAGAAATTCTTACACATCATAACCACCGCATAATAGGAAAATAAAGTCATCTGCTTACCTTGTGAATAAAAAATGCATTTTATAAAACTTAATAATTAAATAATTGGCAGTGTGTGTTTATAGGGAAAAAATAATAATTCAAGGGTTGTAGGAAGTAATTGTTAGCAATGTTATTAGTATATTTTTCTCATTTTGTTTATGCTTTAAGTATATAATTACATATATTTATTTTGAGTAAGTTTAAATGTTCTCAAACATTTAAATGAGAAATGCTTTTGGTATTTAATGTACTTGATCACTTGGTGTTATAGTATTCACACTTGGTAATGTTATTGCGGTTATGTGATGGTAGTTTATATATTTAATATCCAATTAATTTTAATCAGTCCTTGCATTTGTGATGGACTTCCTTAAGTGCTAAGAACTTTTCAGCTCTAACTTTTACAACAGGAACATCTTATGTTTGCAGTCCGACAGAGCACTTTACCTGGCCACAGAGTACGTGGTGCCATTGCAGAATCATTTGGCAGAATTGCCAAAAGATGGACAGCAGAGAGAGCTGTACCTAGCTTGGGGAATTTTTCAGATCACTGTAAGTCTTTTATTGTTACGTCATAAATCTGTATGCAGCTAGAAACTTAGTCCACATTATGAATGCGGACGGTCAGCATCATGAATGTGTCTTATTTTCTGTAGATAAACTAACAGTTGATGGCTGAGAAAATTTGAGAAGTAGTAGCATATTGATATAGGCTGTTCACAGTAAAGTCAGCACTTTTGAGGCCCTAGTTACTTTTTCCTTTCAGCCATTTTTTATCCTTTAACCATATTTTCAAATATATATTGCCACTTAAGTAACAAATACAGTTTTTATATTCCACCACACTTGAAAGTTAATGTTAAAATTAAATATATTTATTGATTATCATTCCAAATAAGAGGGCTCTCAAAAGTGCTCACTTTACCGTGAATTGTCTATAGTATGAGGGGTGGTAATGTTCATATAAAATATGATCCACACCTCATTTTCAATTCATGTGTGTTTCTTTATGAGTCATTCTCATTCATATTGTAAAAATAACAATTATTATTTGGGCTGGAGGAGATGAATAAGTGTTTTGAATATGTGTGGTATGTGAGGTCTTAAATTAGTGACAAAATAGACAGGTTAACCAGAAAACGTTCCAGTCTGTGGCACAAAGCGGAACATATGTCAACATAACTAACTCGGGAAAATATTGAATTCCAAAACAATAAAACACATCATCATGTAGATTGTGTCAAAAGAATGGTGTCATGTTGACTTTTAGTGGATGTTAGTGTAGGACTGTACATTTTCATATGCCCTTCATAAATAAAAAAGTAGAGATTATAAATAATAATTTTTATTCAAAAGTATAAATTTTCACTCTTTAATAGAAAAATCAAATTCCAAATAGTTTAAAGTTGGTTGTAATGTATAATTTGATTTAAAAATTACTGTTGGAATATTGAAAATTTCAAAATGTCCTTTACAAATAACTGACAAAAAACATGTATAGTATTCGCTGGTGCTCAGTAATAAAATGTTGGGTTTTTTCGTGGGTATAAAATATGTTTCACACTTGAATACATTTGACAGTTCCACATAGTTTAGTTTTTACATTCTTGTTTGCAGGTGCGATAACCTGTCATATTAAATGCCATTTTTTACTGGGATACTGGATAGACAGGCTAAACATGTATTTTTATTCATAAAAAATCAAAAATTATGTCGTAACTGTGAATAGTTCTGTTGACAAGAATGTGTGGCACCACTCCACACACTTCACAGGACTCTTCTTTCATTTTTTACATAAAATATGACATTTCTGGTGTGGAGTAACATGTATCATGCTCATTCAAAATGGAGACAGTACATTCTGCCCATGTGTTTGAAAAACTGGACACGCCCGCGACATCTTTGTCATGCGACAAATTTATGAATACACTAAATCATGCAAGTAAGTTTAATTAAAAAATTATAAATAAATAACATTATAAAACAAATTTTGCTTGCACAAAATTTATTGAAGTCATAATTGATATTAATGTTCAGCATGTGTCACTCAGCCAAACCTCAGTGTCTAAAATTCAAACATAAAGAGAAATTTAACAAAACTATCACATACAGAAAATAATAAAATAAAAATATTAGTGTTACAATTCATCAATCTTATTTTTAAAGTCACAAAACAATCTTTCATTCAAAATCACCATACCGTTCATGTCTCGTAGCATTTGTGCATAATATACTTAAGTCACATAAATTAAAAGATATATTCCAAAACACAAACAAAAAAATAAATGCCTAAAATAATAAAAATAACACTTTCCCCACAGATATCAGATGCTGTAATATGTTGCTTGCTGTGTTTTTTTAATTTGTTTTTGTTCCATCTTCTAATTTATTGGTGAGTGGTATAAATGGCATAAGTCGTGTGTAATGTAATAGGACTGTTCCGAAAAATCTGACTTCATTACATTTTTCCAGAGGACCATGCACAATAAGAGTCCTACCAGTTTGTCATTTTGTCAGACTAACCAATAGGCTTGGTCACAGTAACTGAAGGAGTCAAGTTCACGTGCAGCACAACATTGGTCAATTCTTTCCCAATAGATGACATAAAAACTTAATTTTATTATCATGGTGCTATCTTACAAAATGACTGACAAAAGGTGCTCCAAGTATATACAGTTGATAGTTGTAATGTCTACTTCCAGCATACAAATATATGTTAGAATTGATTGCATAGTTTCAACGATATAGCATTCTAAGCTAAAATAGCTATATGGCCGTCCTCTTGAAAATAAGTGCCTGGCATGCTTAAAGATACCTCTTGACATCATCTGCCTCAGTACTACTTTTTGCCAAATTTGGTAGGAATCTGGTAATTATTTACCGAGTTATGACATAATAACTTTATTTATTCGTATAGCTCTGTCTTCCAAAATGGCCGACAAATGTTATTTGTTAGTATATGTGATGCTTGTAATATATACTTTCAGTATACAAAATGTAGTCGCAATTGGCTAAATGGTATGGCAGATATACTAAATAAACTTAAAACATTTGTATAACTGCCATTTTTTATATATGTAACTAATTATGTTCAATTACTTAAATTTACATGGCCTACCGTAGTATTACCTACATGCCAAATTGGGTGAGAATTGGTTTAATAGTTTTCGAGATATATTATTATGTAAAATATTAATTTTTAAAATTTTTCTATTTTCCAAAATGGTTGAGCACCAACAATATCTAGCCCAATATTTAATGCTTACGCAATGGTCTGCTAGCATACAAAATTTGCTTTAAATTGGTTGAATTGTTCCAGAGTTATGGCATATGACCCACAATTATAAAATGGCCACCATTTTGAAAGTAAGTGTCTGATGTGGTCTAAAGCTGTAAAAGTCAGGTGTGCTTTCCAAGTATTATATGAGTACCAAGTTTGGAGACATTCTGTTGAAGTATTCAAAAATTTATAGGGGAGACACACACTAGCGCACGTCCACACACACATGCACACACACACACACACACACACACACACACACAGAGAGAGAGAGAGAGAGAATGAATAAATGATCCCATAAGCCTTTCTTTCCTTCGGAAAGTAGGCTAAAATCACATCATGCGAATTAACACTAATCAAATTACCTAAATCGCAGACTGCTCTGCATTTATTTTTATTCCTTTTTCCTGTCATTCTAACTCTAAACTTCACTTTCCTGTGTGTGTGGGTCTGTATGTATGCATGTGTGTGGCATTGCATGTGTGTGTGTCCCATTCAATTTTTCATGCATGAACCGAATTTCACCAATTTCAGTATGCACATGGTACTAAGTAAGGAAATCTGACTTTCAAGGTTTTTGACCATGCCGGGCACTTATTTAAAAAATGGTGGCCATTATTTAGTGCAATATGACATATCTAAAACCATCAACCGATTTTTACCAAATTTTGTATGCTTACAGCTCATGTTGTAAGCATAAAATTTAGAGGTGAATATTTTTGATGTACACCATTTTGGAAGATAATACCACATGAGAAATGAAGCTTTTATGTTATATCTCAAACTACTCAACCAATTTTCTTCAAATTTGGCAAGTAAGTAATAATATGATAGGCCAAGTAAACATATGTAAATAAACTTTATTGGGCACTTATCTTCAAAATGGTGGCCATACACTATTTTAGGTTTATTGGGTATAACTACCATACCATTTGACAATTTCAACCAAATTTTGTATGCTGATGGTATGGATTAAAACCATAATTTATGCAACAACGACGACTTTGTCTGCCGTTTTGAAAGATAGCACCATATATAAAAATAAATCTTTTACATTATATCTTGAAAACTACTTAACCAATTTTCGTCAAATTTGGCACGTAAGAAATACTATGATAGACCAGGTACATATAAATAATTTAACTTGGTACTCAACCAGAGGATAGGCACAAGGACTCCACACTGGTTGCTAGTAAAAATGGGAGCCACTCTGCCAGCCATGTAAGGGGAGGAGGAAAGGAAGTCATGGCTGGGCTCTGCCGAGTATCACAGAGGACAGCTGAAGCTTACTCAGTCCATACTGTATATCTACACTTCCATTGGCAACGCCATGCGTGTGTGGTAGATGTCTGCCTTTTTAAGTGATAAATAATATTTCACTTTAAAAAATAGTGTTATTTTGTGTCCAAAATAAATAAATGAGGTGATTAAAATCAATTTTTTTACGGCCTTCAATAATAAATCATTCAAAAACACATCCTCTGATTTTCTCGTACATTTGTTCCTGTCACAAGTTACGTGGTACTCTGGCTCGGTGTTTTCATATTATTTAATGTCAAAAGGTGTCAAATATGCCTTTCCACAATATAAGTTTATTCAGAAGACATGTTTCTATTGAAATAAATTAATATAAATCCTCCAATTTCTTCACAAGAAGCCACTGAAGATGAACTTCACACTTCTTTGTTATACAAACTGCTCGATGTTAAGTCAATTTTTGGTGACAAGGGGAGGTCAAGTATACTCTTTTGGGGGTATCATTTCATTTGGAAGATGCTACCTGTTGAGTTAAATTAATAGTTTTTTTTTTAATTATGTTTGTTTTACGCCAAATACAATTGAATACAAACTTTACAGGAAAACATCCTTTAAATGCAAACGAAAAAGTCTTTGCAAAAGATTACTACTCATTAAAATTTATTGTGTAACGTTTTCAGGTGAAGCCATTTACTTTTAAATACGACACTGATAATAAACACTATTTGAGTAATGGGTAATCTTGATAAAATTTCTGTGATCTGGAAAAGAATTGGAAACATGTCAAAATAGTGCAGTGCCCAAATGGTTTACTGTCACATGCTCCACAATTACATTGACCTTGTTAGAGATCAGACTCAGGCGGAGCACTTGGCTGCTTTGTGGTGCGGTGTGTTTGACTTTACTGTGTGTCATTAAGAACAGAGATCACATGATTAGTTTTATTAAGTGCTTCATGTACAAACAACCTTTGTTGAACTCTTGGTGTCAGGACCAGAAGATTTTTTGATCCGTGTAATATTTAATAAATAATAAAAGCTGATAATATTATAATTATTTATTTAGAAATTTTACCAGGAGTACTGAAAATTTTTGGTGAATACCATTTTTCTGTACATGCATTTTTAGTATGTAGAGAATCCACGCTACATCATGAGAATCAGTCTACATTCATGTTAGAGGTATCGAGTGTAAAATAGCTTCAACTCGTGCACAGTGTCGTTAATGTTTCAAGGGTTAGTATCTGTTCCCCAATAACTCAACACAGATGATGTTTTGCCGTTTTCACTACAGCCTCCGTCTTGAGGAGGACTGGAGGGTGGCAGGAAACGAAAATCAATGGAATGTGAAGATGCAAAACTTTCCAAGGTTGGTGGTTTCAGCAGCTTCTGGAATACCCGAGTTAGCTGTTTGGAGGCACCTACAAAGTTAGTCCCACAATTAGAATGCCGGCAGCATATAGTCCTCTTATCAACACAAAATGTAAAAGGGTTGCAATGAATCTATCAGTCATCAAGTCACATGCATCATCAATGTGAACAGCCTTTGTGACTAATCATATAGATATTGAAATATAAGCCTTCTTGATAGGATGACAATGTAAACCATTCAGACGAATTGAAATGGTCCCTACATAGCCTACACCTGTACACTGAAAGGATTGGGCAGGAGTGCCTCTTTCTGAAAAAAGTAGATCCCCCGTGAGAGATGAATTATTGCTAGGACTACAGTTAAAAAAACCGAACATATTTGAAGACTCTTGTGCCAATCAAACTTTGAGCAGACAGAAACCAAAACTCTTGAGATATGGGTGACTATAAAGATTTGGGATGCAGTAAGAAGGTTGATGCTACTCACCACCTGTGGTATACAGGGAGGTTTTTAGGGTAAAAGCTACCTTTACCAGGCGCAGACTATGGGTGCCTTGGATGTTGAATAGACGTAATCAATAACTTAATAACTTCTTGATCTTAAAAAATTTATATTTTACCGGAAATTAACACGTACTTTACCGGACAAGTGAGTTGTGAAATTTTTTTTGGGATTATGTAATTCACAATACTTGCATATTAGCTTATGAATGTAATAAAATTCAGAACTAAAAAATATTGTGGTTGAGTTTTTTGTAACATTTTTTAGTATGATTTTCAATACAGACTGTCAGTGCATATTATGAATGGCTTGACACATACTTCAGCTCATCACCTAGATTGATGTCTGTGCAATTAATCTAATTTTCTGCTTCCAACACATGTTCTCGTCATTACAAGACACACATAATTTTTTTAATGAGCACAGCATAACTGTTCCAAAACGAAAAGTGGTTTTGTATTTAAATACTACTTAGAATTAACAAAAAAAAGTTATTACGTACTATTACAGTAAAATAGTATCACAGGCTTATATCAGACACGTGTATTTGCCAATGTCCATGCATTTCCATACAATTTTTATTCATCTCTTTTCTCAGACCTACTGATGGGGTATCTTGCCAATACAGTTGCTTCCAGTGGCTTGCCTTCATTCTAACACAGTTGCCATTTCAATGAGATCGTCTTGCCTCAGGTTTCATCTTGGGTTATTCATTATGGCTGTTCCCAAAGGAAATGTTATAGGGTACAGGGTCTATTCCAGCAGACTCCTCTAACCCTAATAGTCGGGAAAATTTGACTTCCACAATCCGGTTCCCTGTACACCTGTTATTCCTGGGTTGTGCATTGTTGCTCTGCCCTCCGGGTTGCCCTTCAGTCACCAGGACTATCTAGGTGTGACTTACCGGTTGTGGGGGGCAGATTCTGGGGACTTGTGAACCCTGAGTAAAAGTAGCAGCTTTTTCCAAAGACTCTTGAGTAGAGGCTTCCATGTGGCATTCTTACTAATTTTTGTTGAGCTGGTCTCCATATGGGGTGCAGTAGTGATATCTCCTTTTTTGCCAGGCTGCCTTCCTCAAACATGTCAGATAATGAACATGGTATCCATCATGATTGTGCCATGACCTAGGGCTGCTAATGGGTGGTACAATCTAGCTCAGATTTTGTGATCAAGTCTGGGAAGTAACTTTAACCTACCCAGCTTCTGCCTCTTTAGCCCACCTAGTGTGGTGGTGTAGTGATAACACATTGGACTTAATTCAGGACAACCAGGAATCAGTTCCATTTACAGCCATTTTGATTTAAATTTCCACGGTTTTTCTGAAGTTTCTTCACACAGATGCCAAAATGGTGCCATTCTACAGGTTGTAGCAGATTCCTTCATGGAGCCTGATATTCTGAGCCATGGGTGGCATCTTCAATGACCTTACTGTCATGGAAATGTTAAGCCATAACCACCCATCCCAACCAGTGGGATTTCCTTCACCACAAGGAGTTTGCGCAGACTGACAACCAGTAGTGCAGATCCTGATCCAGTCACCCTAGTTAAGGAGCTACCCTTGGGAGGGTTTTCCCAACTTTGTCCCTACATTGCTTGAGCAGAAAATCAGCTCTCATTGATATCTCTTGTTCACAGCTCAGAGCTCTTCTCCTGCTTCTCAAGAGTCCATACAAACCAAGAACCTGCAAGACTCGTCTGTAACGGTGGTCACCTAAGAAATGTCATGCTTCCTGAGTGCTTCATTTCAAACTATTATGAAATTCTCCCTTGTGTTGCCTGATCGGAGTCACAAAACAGCAAACACAAAACCACTGTCTTTGAATGCCTTACCCTGAGATTACCCTGGTGATATTCAGTATTGGATAATTACAGGTATATCTCGTGTAACCCCAAGAGATGTTTTCTTATGCCCTAAAGTAGAATTTACTTTCAGCTATGCAGCATATGAGAAACTCAGAGTTACATTTCAGAGCTTTATGTACTCTTAAACAAGGTGATCACTACCCAATCAGCCAATATAAACTGTTGTCTTGGTTTTCTTAATACAGGCTGAAATTTTTTCCAGTTACTTCAGATGGATATCTCGTCTCCACTTGGATTATAAACACCATAAACTAACTGGTATTACAAATCAGAACTCGCATGTCACAGGAGGTAAGACCTCATTTGGATACTAAGGGAACAAAATACTCAAGCAAAGGCAGTCCTTATTAACAGAAAGCTTTGGTAATCTCAAGAACTATCAACAAAAAAGAAATCTTCATCCTTGGCAGGCATGAGATTAAATGCCTTTGCAGAAAGATACAGTAGCAGAATGCTGCCTGCTGCATGATGGGAAATAATTCTTCCTTCACACCATAGTCTGCCAAGAGTATTTGTGGTGGTGGGTATAGCTGCGTTTCCGTCACACCTCTCTAGAAACTTGCGTGATATCATGCTGGGGCTGTTGTCCGTGACAGCATCCAGGTGCCATGCAACTGCAACCTGCAGCAGGCAGATACCTTTGCCACATCAGTAGCCTATCACTTAGTCAGTCATTAACTGGTACTTTAGTTTTTCAGTAAGTTTCTGTAGTCAGATACTAATAATTTTTGTAACATTGTGGTATAAAATATGATAACAGTCTGTGACATATCCTCTACAAATTTTGTAAGCTATCTATCTGCTAGACCACAAAGATGTATTGAAATTGCTAAATTTTTGTGTTTTGCTGTTTATAGTTTTGGGTAGTGGTTGGTTGGCACTTGCATCATTGGTTACATAATGTAGCCCATTATTTTTGGAAACATGCAAATTTTTGCAAACACGTGTGTCAGAACTGCAACCATTATCCAGTAACCGTATAATTAGTGAGTTTTTTTTTTCAAGAGAACCTTTTTTTAATGTAATAAAGTGTGACTCCCACATGCAAATGGCAGGATATAAATAAATAACATCCACACGTTTTTGCCTTGATGTCTTTATGCAGAAACATTATGGATAAAATGAAAGGTGGTGAGCTGACTTCCACAAGAGTTAGACCTGTCATTCATTGCCCAGATGAATGGGGCTGCAGTGCTGTTAGTAGTCAGACTACTCTCCTCCCACCAAGGCAAACCAGGTGCAATTTCTGGCTGGGTCACCCAGATTTTTGCATGTGGGAAACATGGCAGAAATTTCAGTTGGCTGACAGATTTTTTGAGGTACTATCGTTTACCCTGCTCTTGCATTCCACTGTTGCTCCATCTTCACCTCATTTCACCTTCACCTGTGCTCAGTACCTCGCTGTTAAGCACAGACAAAACCTCTCTCTGTTCCCCATAATCCACGTGAAGACAAATATAATTGACATATACTTCATTGTTTTGCTGCTAATAAAAGAATTTGCATAATTGTGTAATGTGTATTACACAATGTACAAATGACAGGAAAGATGCATGGATCAATTAGTTTTACGTACTGGTTGTTGTGTTCAGATAGCAGGTCACTGTACATTGTTAAGGTAGGTTCACATATTACTTTCAAGGAATGGCTAACAGGATTTATCATTTTTGTAGAGAGCGCTGAGCTTCCTGAACAACGATGGGAATCTGCGACATAACAACGTTTGTTTGCCCTCTGTGTTTGTCAACGTGGCAGGGGAGTGGAAGCTTGGTGGGGTTGAATACGTCGCGGGAGCCACAGAAGGCACTGGGCTCCCAATCAAAATCCTTCCTACCTTGGAGAAGTACGATCCACCTGAGAAGGCGGATGCCAGCAAGCAGAGACATATCACTAAATGGTGTGCAGTATTTAATATTTTGCTTCAAAGTTGGTTCCCACTGAGTGCCGATGTATAGCTGTGGGTTTTAACAATTTTTTTTTTTTTTTTTAAACAATATTTATAGTATTTGAACCAGTTTTTATACTTTGTTGATAAGCTCGTTTTGCAATTTTTTAGTTTATGAAGGCTTAGTTTTTTTCTTATTCTGTCTTATTTCTGCTGTGTTAAATTATATTACCCAGTTATATAAATATTTAAGTATATTACCCAGTGTTAGATTTTTATTATGTAGTTCTGTGATCTCTTAATTTTTTTTTTATGTTTTGAATACTAAAACATAAACTCAAACTTGGTAGTTTTCCAGGCTTGAATAATTTGCATTGCTCAATGAAGTAACAGGTGAATATTTTACAAATCCTGTGTTAAAGGTGAATTGAGAGTGTATGTTAATGTTTTTAGGATTGGTAATTGGTTTGTTTTTGAAGTGGATAGTACTGGAATGTTTTTGAAATCAGTTGGCATTGTGAACTTTCATAGTGGGTTGGAAGAAATAATTTTGAAATTGAAAATAGAATATTGCTTTAGAAGAAATTGGAAGTGAATGTTCTTGCTGCTTTAGTAGTACAAGTTAATCAAATTTTGTACCAGTTCATTAAATACATTTCAACTCGGAGGTGTCATCATTGATTCAGGTAAATACTGTGTGAATAGTAAAGCTAAGTTTAAAAAAGTAGTTAGTTTTTAAACCATAAACATTGAAAACATCTGTTCAAATTACTTAAATGACATTATCATTGTGTCTTTTTCGTAGTGTGTAAGGCCAGATTGAAATTTTTTTCTTGGACAGTTTGACAGGTTCTTAATCATCTTTAATCTCAGTACTGCAGTATAGTATAAAACATATCTTCACAAATACTCTAATATTAAACATTAAATACTGTACATGTAACACAATTTTTCATACAAATTGTTCTTGACCTCAGGGTTTATTTAAATTTCAAATCTTAATAAGCTTTACCAAAAAATGTATTAATTAAATTTTTACAAATTTGAAATTTTTGAATACCAATTGGATGTGTCACTGTTTTGTTTATATCCAGCAGACAAGTAAATGAAAAACTGACATGGGAAATGTTTTTTAGATTAAGTCCATAAACCAATAGTTAACTATTATTTTGTTGCTAATACATATCTTCATAAATTAAAGGGAGGTAAAAAAATGCTAGCTATTAAAAGATTTTATATATATGTGTGTGCGCGTGCATGTGTGTGTGTGTAATTTATAGTCCGGAGGTACTGTAAAAATTCAGAAGAAGACTCATGTACTTTGGGAAAAAAGTGATTTCTCAGTTTTTTTTATTTGTGGTCAGTGAACATCATTTTTAATGTGGTAGGCCTTGGCTACATTGATGTTACCTTTGGGGAGAGTATGTGCAGTTAGGTGGTGTCCACTGTTTTTCCCCCTGACGACAGAGAACCAGGGGCCTCGCAACGGGGATAACTAACATAGTCCTTTCATGTCCGCTTGAACTGTTCTCCTCTATAGTAGCACCGGTACCCTGCTGGAGCTAGGCTCAGACGTTACAGCTTCCCTGGCCAAGGCCTGCTTTGCTGCCTTCTGCCGCCTAACCTGTTAGCGCAACATTTGAGAAAGTCAAAGAGAAAGGTTTAAGTGGGTGTCTGGTAGGGGTTGGCACAGTCTTCATGAATAATCAAAGTTCTTACTAAAGGGAGGAGATTTAGGGCATCCTCCTGGAGGTTAGTGGCTTCCTTCGTGGTGCAGTGTCCACATAGCACGTATCCTTTCAGGTTATCGGAGAGAGGGAGGTGACCACTGGCACTCCTAGTCCCCGTGGGTAGGTTTGCGGCCTGCTTCCCTAATGACCACTACTGTCAGCTTTCCAAGAGTACCCAGGTAGGGCAGAATTTTCAGCCAGCACGCCAAGTACTCCACAAAACGTTATGAAAGCAGTTATGCACTCCACTCTAGTGTTGACCAACAAGGAGAGATTACCACCATACCCCAACCAACAGCACAAAGTGGGATGCAGTAGTAGTTTCTAACTGGGTGATGTGTAGTAAGGAAGGGGAGGTGGCTTGTGCCTACTCCAACCATGTGGGCCAGCTCCTAAAAACAATTGTATTTTGTGGCTTGTCTTTTTCTACTTGGACACCTTATTGCTTGTTGTTGTAAGTATTCTTTATGCTTTACAACTTTTGTTTGGAACATTTTTTAAAAATAATGCATGACTGAGGGGCATGCCATAAAAATATATCAGTTTTCTCTGAAAAACATATTAATATTGTATTTTAAAATCTCCTGGATTTTAAAACTTTTATTTTACAGTTGATATATTTTTAAAATTTGGAAAACCCATTTAAAGGGGAATCATTTAAAAAAAAAGAGACAGTCTCTAGGACTAATAAGAATCTCACAATATAATTTTTAATAAATGCTTGAAAAAATACAACATGGCCGACTTAAAATTCAATATGGCAGAAAACCAGTGTTGGGATTTTTTGGGACTTATTGTATTATGAACTGGGGAACTTCCTCAATACACTAGTGAATGTTTCAGCTCTTTGTTTTGAATCTGTGGGTTGGCCTTTAATTTTGCCTAATTTGACTGTATTATAAACTGTATTTATGTCTCCAGTAATCATTTACCATTATATGCCTTTTAGAGCTAGTTTCAACCCCAATGCACAGGTAAAATGCACATTTAGATAAAAAAAAATGTATTCTTAAATTTATTTTTAGTCATTCGTATTGCATTTCATTATTTTAATCAAATTATATTGATTTTGTATTTTTTTCTTTAGGGAAGGTTTATACTTATTACTGGGGGTTGAATGTTTAAAACATATGATAGAGTGAATAGTTTTGGCCTTAAAATTCAAGTTTAGCAAATATCTGCAACATTAACAACCCGTGTTGTGATTGAGGATGGCACGTTTTGGAGGATTCCTTGTATGTTGTACCTCCTACCATACTAATTTAACCCCGTCTGAAGTTTATGTAAAATATGCGTCTGTTAGTTTTTGTCAAACCACTTTGTATTCAAAAATAAAGTCGCTTCTTCAGATATACTTTTCATCCAGCTAAAAACCCTTTTTAACTCTCCAAATTACCCCCTACCCCTGCTAAAACTTGGCAAAGGCTGTTTATAAATGGTCAATCAGGTTTTTATAACAAATATGAGACTGTGTTACCCTTATAAACTATCATAGACATTTAAACACTTCGGAAAAGTTGAAAAATAGTAGCAGACAGTAAAGTCGGCTTACTGGCCGCATATCACAACAAAACAGTGAATTATTTCTTCCCAAATTGCATAATTTATGCAGTAATCCTCTGGACTAGATTGATTTATTAATTTACTTCATATTTTATTATTTCTGTCTTCCCGATCTGTTTGTGTGTGTTCACGTGCATGCATGTGCGTGCCAGGCTATCTACCCCCTCTCTCTCTGTATCTATATCTATTTATCTATCTATGTATATATCTCTCTATATCTATCTCATATATCTATATCTCTCATCTATCTATCTCTCTATATATCTATCTCTCTATCTCTCTCTCATATATCTATCTATCTATCTCTCATGTATCTATCCATCTCTCTCATCTATATATATATATCTCATCTATATATATTTCTCTCTCATCTATATATATTTCTCTCTCATCTATCTATCTCTCTCATCTATATATATTTCTCTCTCATATATCTACCTATCTATCTCTGTCATCTATATATATATCTCTCTCTATCTATACATCTATCTCTCTATCTATACATCTATCTCTCTATGTATATCTATCTCTTTTTATATGTGTATATATCTATCTCTCTCTCTATCTATATGTCTATATATATATATATATATCTTTCTATATCTCTGTCTATCTTTATCTCTCTATACCTCTATCTATATCTATCTATGTATATNATCTATATGTCTATATATATATATATCTTTCTATATCTCTGTCTATCTTTATCTCTCTATACCTCTATCTATATCTATCTATGTATATATCTTTCTCTATTTATCTATATATATATATCTATATATCTCTATCTTTATATATCTCTATCTATATATATATCTCTATCTATCTATCTATCTCTCTTTTTTTGTAATTTGAGGTATCATATTTCTTTTCCAATCAAACTTGTAGTATTTGAATTAATTTTAAGTTTGGATGATTATCTGATATCTTTGGTGAAGATTATTGTTGAAATTACCTGAAGTGTGGTGTGACCGTTGACCGAATGAAAGTTTCCAACAAAGTGGAAGGTTTTAATGAGTGTAGATTTTGTGCCCACAGCTCTACAGACATGTGGGGTCTGGGATGCCTCATTTGGGAGGCTTTTAATGGTCCTCTGCCTCAGCAGTCAGCTCTTAGAGACTTGGAAAATGTGAGTTCCACGTGCTTTCTAGGTTTTTTTTTGTAGCTGAAAATATTTAAGATATCATAAAACTCTTTTTCAATGAGTATTTAATTTTTATTTTGCAGCAACACAGCAATGTTATGTTAAATATTTGTGCTACTTTTATGCATGGAGTGTTTCTACCTTCTATTAAATATCTTTAATGAAATCAATGGGGCAATTTCAGGTTTGTTTGAACTGTTTGTGTACTACTCGACTGAGACAACTGTGCTTCTGGAAAATATGTGGACTATAAGGTCATGCCATTCTCTCACTTGTCTCTTACTCACCTCTTCCCCTTCCATGATTAGGTAGAGTACTTGGATGTGGGTGTCAGGTATCACGGTGACAATAAATTTATGGCACAGGGTTAACCTTTCCATGTAGTCTGAGGCTGATTCTCAGGTTTGTGGATGATATTTGTGTGCATACAAATGTACATATGCTTACATAGACGATTAATGGTCATGAGATATTCCCTACTTGGAGTTCATCGTCCCCTCATAGTATCTACTAGGAATGGGAATTGTCCTATAATTTTTTTGGTTCTCGTTTCAATAGGTGGTTCTTAAAAATCAGTTCTCGATTCTCTTTATTTTTCCTGTTTTTAATTACTACAAGTATAACTGTCAGATAATATATTACATCATCTTGAGGTTCTCCTTTTATATTAAGTGGCTCTGGTTTTAAAGAGAAATACAATGCCAAAATGTAAACTGGATTAAAATAATTTTTTCGCGACTAAGAAAGAAGCTGAAACAATTATTTGCACGAATGAACTAACTAGTAGAAGGTTATTTATTCAGTAATACAGGAGACAAGCAATCACAGCATAGTTTTCTGGTTTTTACTTGTAAATTAGTTGCACCATATTATTTTGAAAATTTTCAGCTTTGTGTACTTTTTTGTTTAAGTAGGGTGTTTTACTGTTTCGGTCGGAGTAGAACCAAGATTTTGATGTTGATTCTCGGTTTTGGTTCTCAATGTCAAGAACCGGCAGAACAGAGAACCAGTAACCAGAACTGACCCATCCCTAGTAGCTACGCTAGCGCTCAGGTACCACCCTTCCCCGACTGCACAGTTCATTTGGGCGAGTAGTAACTAGCAGGAAAGCCACCGGTATGTATGACAGATTTGGAAAATACGTCTGTTATCATGAATTGTTACAGTTCTGTGAAAATTGGTGTTGTTTCGTTGCAGATTCCAAAGCAGCTAAGCACAGGATACTGCGAACTTGTTGGGGCCAATCCTGCATCCCGGCCCAATCCAGCGGACATCATCACGAAGTGTCGCAAAGTAGGAGGATATTTCAAGAATGACCTCGTAGACACGCTGCTCTTCCTAGAAGAGATTCAAATAAAAGACAAGAGTGAGAAGAACCGCTTTTTCATGTCCCTCCCACCACAGCTGGACAATTTCCCTGAAAATGTGTGCAAACACAAGATACTGCCGCAGCTGATAACAGCATTTGAATATGGGGATGCTGGCTCCGCAGTTCTTATGCCTATGTTCAAGGTTGGTGATTCTGAGCTGTGTCTGTATCTTGTAGATGTTAATTATTTGGCCTGGTAGGTGTTTTCAGATGTTCAAATGGTTACTTTCATAATATGTAGTTAACAAAATTATAGGGGTGTACATAAGAGAATCAAATGAATGTCAAGAATTTTGAGTTCACCAAAAATCAAAGTAAAGGCCAGGGAGACAGGCCATATTTGTCAAACGATAGAATATTTCAAATCTTTTCACACCTCTAGTAGTGTCATTTTGTTACATGCAAAAGTACAACTTTATTACAACACGTTTGTTTGTGTTTTCAGCAGCCTAATTTTGTGGATTTTTCTGTTTACATTTGTAAACTTTTTGGGTTTATTCAAGCAGTTAGTTATTTAATTTTTTTCCACATTATGGGAATGAGCTATTGTTTTACATTAAGAGTGTCGAGAGATTTGGGCGGCTCAACATTGAGGTCTTTAGAGCCGATGAAGGTGAAGAGAGGTGAGTATGGAGAGATGCCAGAATGCAAGGGTGATGGAGAAATGGCAGGTCCCTGAGAAAACCCGCCGACCAACGGTATCGTCCGGCACGATTCCCATATGCTAAAATCCAGAAGAAACCTTGCCAGGAATCAAACTCATTTGGCCTAGCTGGGATGTGGTAGTCTGACTTATGCCACCGCTGCCCACTTTTCCCTTAAGCACTCAATTCTAAGCCACACATTTCTACCCAAAATATTTTTGAAAAACAATGTTGCTGCTTAGGAACCAGAACCATATATCTCTGGCCTGAAAAGATTTTTGTGTATTGTGGTATACAAGAAAAGAGCTTTGTTCACATTTCAGTGGCTGTAATGTGCTAGTCATCCTGTTATAGTCTGTTCACGGTAGAGTGAGCACTTTTGAGGCCCTAGATGCTTTTTCCTTTCAGCTGTGTTTTATCCTTTAACCACCTTTTTCAATAAATATTGCCATCTAAGTAATAAACACAGTGTGTATATTCCACCGCACTTAGTTAACATCTAATGTTAAAATAAAATATATTTATAGAGTATTATTTCAAATGAGAGGGCTTTCAGAAGTGCTCACTTTACCGTGAATAGCCGATAAGAATGTATGTACATATACTTCCATAGTCTGGTTAAAGGATAGAGGTATGCTAGTCTTGGTTGCATGTAACTGATGGGGTGGGACAAGCAATTTTTAGAATACTGACAAGGTGGAAGAGCTATTTTTAGAATACTGACATGTAGAATGTGTCATATTGTCTCATGCTGTTCAATTATCCTTTCTATAACCCATATGGACTATGTTAAAAACTGCTTAATACTTTGACATATCACTCAGTCAATACTTAGCATGTCTACTGCCAACTTTTGTATGTAGGTCTTTCAAAAATTATATCATGTAATATATCACAGATGGTCATTACATACATAATTTGGCAGAAACCATGTTCTTTATACAACCACTTTTAGTAATTAATTGTTATATTTTTTTTGTTGAAGCTAATGGGAATAAAGCAGAGAACAACCATCATGTAGTCAATGAATCAAATGTATGTTTGTTGGGAAAACAATTTCTTAACAAAAATTATTTAAAAAATAGTACAATTTTTTTTTAAACACAGTGTGCATGACCTTGTGCCGTTCTGTTGATCCTCCCATGGGGCCCATCTTCGATGCTATAGAGCCCGATGACAACTCCAGTGAATGCCCCAATTGTGGCTGAAATACCTTCCTCACATCTCATCAAACCATACTTGAAACTGGTTTGGCCAGGCCTGACCTGCTGTCACTACAATTAACATCAGAGAACTTGAGTTAGTGAACTATAAGACGTGGCCACGGCCATGTTTATCATCAGGAACAGCATTAACATCAGCGGAGACAGTTGAGCTTGAAAAGGACTGAGTCTGATGCCCTTCATCTTCAGGGTGGAGGCAAAACGGTTATAAACAAGATCTTTGAGCTCTCCATCCAGTATCAGATGCTTCCTTGACCTGTGAAGACATAGTAGTGCTCAGTGAAACTGAATTACCTATCATGGTACAACGCTCTGAAGAAATAAGTTAAATATGTACAGTAGGGGCTACAAATTCATTGAAGTCGGGTATTGGCCTAAGGGGGATAATGACTATCATGTGGTGGTGCTAACATAGTGTGTTATGACTTATGAATTCCAAATATATACCCGTATTTAGGGCAATCGAGAAAATCTGAGTCTGGCGTCTAGGATCAAAATGTTGTTAGAATGACGCTAACTGTCTGAAATGAGACAGGATTGATGTCTAGCTGCCCCCTAATAGCTAGGAAGCAGTGCCCCATAAACGGGGTCTTTCCCCCTACTCACCCTACTTGGTGGAAGGTCCTGGGCAGGCCAGTATCTCTATGATCCTTCTTACTGTGGGTTGAGGAGTAGGCTTGAAGGTATGTTGGAGGGGACCCTTCCTAGCACGAAGTCACTCCTGGGCAAACAGGCTGGGCGATGGGCAGCAGGGCGTGAAGGCCAGAGATCAAGCCTCCAGACTACAGGCTTGTTGTGGGATCATGATGCGGCTATTGGCTGGCACTTTGGTAGTGCCTGCCGTAGCTGTGAGACCCTTCTAGGTACGGTGAAGCAGACTTCCCTATTTCCTGATGGTCATGAAGGTGTGGCCACAGTTTGGCTCCACTAGGGGGCAGGTGAACACAATGCCCTTCTTAACTAGGCAGCTTCCTCTCTCTCTCTCTCTCTCTCTTGTGGTATACTCGTGGGGCATTTGGTCTTTACTCCACAGAGTGCCTACGTTGGGCNCACAATGCCCTTCTTAACTAGGCAGCTTCCTCTCTCTCTCTCTCTCTCTCTCTTGTGGTATACTCGTGGGGCATTTGGTCTTTACTCCACAGAGTGCCTACGTTGGGCAGCAAGGATTTTCGTCTTCCTCTTTTAACCATTTTGATGTCGGGATATAGACACAGTTTCAATGCAAGCAATGTTGTACTTCATTGATATTATGTTACAGAGGTCAAAAATAAACTTAAGGAGAGCAAATAAATATTATAGGATGTAGGGGATATTCAAAGGTACAAGCACTGCCGTTGCTAGTTAGATAAATGACCAATTCAAGCAGCGTGGAGGTGGAACAAGCTAGCTTGGTCCTCCTCTGGAAGAAATTACTCTCCCTGGAGAAGTGGGGTTTACCCCGTGTGGCCCTTTTCAGATGGGCAGCATCTCTAGCAGCGTGACCTGGGACATATCCCTCCTGACCGATGGTGCTCAAGGGTATAGTAACTCTGGAAGAGAGCCCCTACTCCTTAAAGGATAGCTAAGTGAGTAACGTAACCACTACAGAACTCATTGCCCCTCTTGGATTTACAGCGTCCTCCACTGAGACCACGATGGTACTTGGATGAGCAGGATGACCTGTTTGGAGTCAAAGCCCCACTATAGCCTTGAGTTTCTTAACTCCTCTCAAACCTGAGAACCCTGGAAAGATTCTCCCTCCCTTTGACACTGTGGTGACCAGGGGGATGGCATTACATGCTAGCAGCCATTACAGCAAACTCTGATAAGAAGTGTGTGTGTGTCCTTCGAATGGTATTAAAATCAATTCTATTTACCGGCAGTAGGGCATGTGCCTGGAAGTGCGAGAGCGGAGACATACACAGCAGGTAAGCAGGAAAGAAGGTAGTGAAACAGGAAACCAATGACTGGTAGAATTGAAGTAAGCAAGGAGGATAAGTTTTTATTTCTCTAAAAAGCAGTGGTGAAATAAATATCTCTGACCTGTGCTCAACCAGTGTTTGAAAAACAGGGGACAAGTTTGCCAAGTGGTATACAGTGGCTGCTGTAGTGAGGGTTCAAGAAAATGCTCAGAGTGAGAGTAACCCCAGAAAAATTAACTAAGTCCGTTACAAACATGACAGTTCGAGCAACTGCTCAGTACTTGGTTCATACTATAGCCTGTGCAAATAGCAAAGCTGTGTATGTATAGAAAAACACAGGTAGGTATAAATTAAACAAACAAGCAAAGAAACAAACTAGCGCAAGAGTAGTGTATCGCAGAGTTCATGATGTGGATCTGACTCCTAGTGAACTGCCTTAATTCTGGCAGGTACAGCGCTATTTCAAGTGTCCTGTTTGAGCACACAAAACTAATAGCATGAACCCATGCTGCTTTCCACCACTCGCAGCGCTAGTGTCTCAGTCACATACACCATGCAAAACTGTCTCAAGTAACACAAATTAAAAAATGTTACTGGCGCCAACATTCTGCCCACTTAAAAAGTACACATATACAATACCAAATTAAAATTGTTCTTTATCACAAGGGCTCTTCAGCTACTTTCTACTCCACTGGCAAGGGACAGATCTTGGTGACAGGCTGAGTAAGCTTCCCTTGAGGTGTCCAAAGTAAAACCACTCGAACCACACACATACTACATCATAATTCTTATCAATAACTGGGATGTTGCTTACCATTTCACGTGGTTCTCCTTTAAAATAACTCAATAAGTAGTGGAGTTTCTGCACTTTACTTGTGCTAGGAATTTGCCCAATCATTGAGTTGAATAGTTTAGAAAACCCTGTCCACTCGACTCAATTTCCCTTAAACACAAGCAAAGGTAAACTTGACTGGACTGCCGACTGTGGCATATTCTGTATCGTTGCATTGCATTTGCTACCCGACTAGTTTGAAGATTTTCGTTTGATTCTGTTGTATACTTTACGTAATTCCAGAAACACTAGTTTGTAAGCAACAAATTGCTGTTTCACTTCTTCTATATCAATACTTTCGTTTGGGGGGTTTGCACACAAAGCACAGAAATTGGCCACCACTTCATTTGTCTTGCTTATAACCTTTTCAACCACAATCTCGAAGTCCTAAATTTTTGAGGCATCTTCTCATATTTCCCTTGCACCGTCAGCTTGTGACAAGAGGAAATTAAACGTCACATGTTGTAATGCCGGTGTTGTTGCCACCGCCACAAATTTTGTGCAACGTCTTTAACCGTTACAATTCTGAAAGTGGACTGTATTTATAATCAAAGTACTTGCGCTACCTTGGTTTACCAAACCGCATTGTCTGGACTAGAAATAACCAAAGTAAGCAAGTTATACACTACAGTCATGTCTCGTACCTGTAGTATACTTCCACCTTTCACTGTATATCCCGTTAGTCGACTACCCGTGCGAGTGTTAAAAGCCATCAGGGGTGTCGCACGTCATTATGTAATTCACATTTTTCCATATACTCATATTACACATACCAGTTACACTAATCTGAGCCGTTAGGACCAAAAAATGTTGAGCAGGAACTAACACAAACCATCACCCGCCACCATGATAGTTCACACTGAGTCAACCAAAACAATGGCACCAGTATGGCCAACCAAACAAATTAAGTCACACTCATAAACAGTGTTATGCACTTATACATCATTAACAGCTATGATTGGAACACAACTTGTGTAGTTGGAATCCTCCTGCTCCCAGAAGTGCCACTAACTGAGCCTTCAATTCAAGTACCTCAGAAACAGTCTCTGCCCCAGTCACAATGCCATCCATGAACACGTCATGTAATAAGGTGCGAGCAGCCAAGGGATACTGGGCATCTTCATCAATTGCCAGTTTGCTGCATTGTTCTGAGTGCCTGGAATGGTGACGATGCCAGGCCATATGTCACTGTATTGAGTTCAAAAATACTCACTGGGCTACCAGCAGAGTTGCTCCAAAGAATGCCCTAGAACTTCCAATCCACAGGGTAGATTACAACCTGGTGGTACACATGGTAACACATCAGATTTTATATCTTGAATTTCAGCACTATGTCATCCATATCCTTTTGCAACTTAGGCCATGACGGGAGCAAATTGTTTAGAGAAGGTTTGCCGCTAGTCTTCGAGGAGTCATCAAACACAACTCTCACCTTAGTCGACACATTTTCCTCCTTGATGACTACTTGATGAGGGAAGATGTATACTGGCTGACTGCAACTCTGATGTTAAGGGTACAATAGCCTTCCCATTGGTACCAACTGTTAACGTTCCAATCTGCTACATGTGCCCTAAGCTCTCATATTCGTCCATGAACTGCCTGTATTGTTGAAGCAACTCTGGTGACCTACATAACCTACGCTCCAATCCCTGCAGTTGTTTAAGTGCACTAACGTAGGCATCACCAAGTGTGACATCTGTGGCTGCAAAAGGAAGCCTCAACATATACCTGCCCTCACTGTTATGCATGTGGGTATCCTGAAAGTGCTGCACACATAGTTGGTTTTCAACATACATGAAGGTTTTCCTAGGTAGGTCTTCAATTTCCCAGAATTTTTTCAGGGCAACATCAAGAGACAAATCATTACAAAGCAGTAATGATGACACTTGCTGGGCAGCTGTACACATGGTGAATTACCTGCCAACACCCATCCACACTCATTATGGAAGGCATGTGGCTGTCCAGTGATCTTGAGTCCTACCGTCACCTCTAAGACACCCCAACAAACAATGAGGTTTTTGCACCTTGGTTAAGTAGGAAACATGGCCAACTATGGAATTGAATAATTCCGCAAATCCATTCAATTTTGCATGGTTACCGCTGAAAACAGGAAGTGGCAACGCTGGCACCTGCTGCAACCATGCTGCTTGTGTCTCATGAAGAGTGGTGTCCCTGGAAAACCTATCCTCACTTTTTTTAAAGCAATTTATTGTACACTTTACGTAGTTCGCGAAGCACAACCTTGTAGGCCGCAAACGGTTCCGTAACTTCATTCGTGTAAATTTTGTCGTCTGCAAGTGGGCTAGCACACACCGCAGAAAATTTTACCAATAACTTGTTTCGTTCCTCAATAACCTGCTCGAAGATTATTTCAAAATCCTCTAACTTTTGACTCATCTTGAACCGACTCTTCTACATCTCCTGTGCTTCATCTGCTTTGCTCACTAAAAAGCAGATAATTGTGTGATGCAACTCGGGCGTTTGTGCTGCCGCTACCACCGCCATAGTTTCTCTTGCCAGTAGTACACTGTTGCTGATCCTTTACTTGAAACTTTGTGCACTTCTTGCTTCAGAAAGCCAATCACCCAATACCATACACAGTAATACAATTTATGATCCACTAGAAATTTTAGTTTTTTTACGTCCCAAGCTCTTGCAGTCAATATATTTGGCATCATTATGTCATTTTTTTACCACTCAAACAGCATGTTGCTATATATAGCATTAATTTGAGGTTACTGCATCACTTATCATGCACCGATAATATTAATTTTCCATTACAATCCAACCCCGTTGGACCAAATTGTTTGAACACACAATAATAATAGCACGAACCGTTCGTCATTACTTCATGTAACTGCCGCTTTCCACCACTCGCAGCGCTAGTGTCTCAGTGACATACAGTGTGCAAAACTGTCTCAAGTAACACAAATTAAAAAATGTTACTGGCGCCAACAGGTACTGAGTGCGTTGTGAGCAAGAAACTGAACGAGATGACTGGATGAAGGAGGTAACCACTCCTGTGCATGGCTGAGATGTGCCTTTGCTACCTGACTTGTCTGCTCGCTCTGAACTTTCAGGCAGGAGCAGGCAGGTTGCTGGCCACCAGGCGGCAAACTCATGCAATGGCTTGTGCTACTTCCTTCTAACAACAGTGGTTGTGGAATACATCGGTACTCGGTATCACGGTGGGCGTAGGGGGAGCGCCTGAGGTGAAGTCTAAAAATGGTTCAACAGCCACACTCTTGGCACGTTAGGAATATGGTACAAGTACTTTTAAAAATATATAAACTGGTGTGAAAAAGAATTTCTTTTCTAAATTGTTAAACATTTGCTTTTTTATTTTTGTAGATTTTTGTGTTTAATGATGTTAACACTGCTTTGTTTCTGCATTTGTAAATTTTTTTCTTATGCTGTTATTTTGTGAAAACTGAGTGTTGCAATTTTGTGAAGGGTGACTTAAAAGACTGCTGGGTTGGCCATTGACATCATGGCATCAATACCCAAGCCATGGTTGCAGGGAAGTTGAATGAATAAATAAAAACTATGGGCTAAATAAAGATGAGCAACCTGTTTGGTCCTTAAAACATGTACCATTTTGAAAACTTTATCAAATAGTTCTTTATAGTTTTAATTATTTATTTTTTCTGCAGCATGTTTCTTTTGGAGGGGGAGCATAGTACCCTCCCCTTCTTGGATACATAGTATGTCAACTTGGCCAAGTTGTAATCATGTTTGTTCTTTCTTCTTTATTCTATCACTTCTCCACCTCACTTTGCGTGATTTATCCTTCATATTGACAGTTAATTGACCCTAGAAGGGCTACTGGCATCACTTAGTGTGTACCAGCCTTTGTAGGCATTGTGTACACCAACCCTGCTTGAATCAGTACATGCAAATTTTATCTTAATATTTCAAATTTAAATTTTTTGTTTATATTGCTTAAATATTTTTGTATAAAAAATTTAACCAGTTTTTATTCAAATTGTTATAGAACATTACACACACTCTGCCTGGCTGGCACATAAAGTGCATTGCAGAAGTTTAGTATAAAACATTTGATTAAAAAATGGCTGGATATTTTGTAGTGGTGTGTAAACATAAAAAGCATTTAATAATTATTTTGTGCCCAAAGAAAAGTTTCAAGATCTCATTTCAAATCTAAGGATATTTTTTGGGTACATAAAAATGGCTAAAGTGGGGTTTTTTTTTTTTTCTTTCCAGAATCAGTTTTAACTGCTAAATTTCTACGCAGAAACTTCAAAGTTGTCTTCAGACACACACTATACTTTGATCTTTATTAATGTGTCATGAAAAATGAGTCACCACTGCTAGCCACGTCCAGGCGAGTCGCTGATGGAAAGACTGCACACCATTTGATCTTCTTGCCCTTAGAAGCTAATGCCTCACCTGTTGTAGGGTTTCCTTTACTAGCTGGCATCAGAGGCTTCTTGCCCTGTGGGCTGAGAAGCATGCACCCTCTTAATGGGGAGTTCTGGTACCAGAGGGTGCAGTGCGTTAGGTACTGAGATTATGGTCCTCTCGGCTTGTGGAGGGGCCGGCTTATTGAGGGGTGGGTGTGAGTCCTGGTCGGGATGAAGGTGCTTGCTGCCAAACTACTGCTGACAGTAACCATTCAACATATTAGAATTACTTTTCCTCAAGCATGGCCCAAGGATTTCTCTCTCGGATCTTCACTGGCCTAGGAGGGAGGAGTAGAGAGCCCTTGGCACATAGTAGACCAGCTGGTAAAAGTCTACCTAGTCTTCTATGAGATCTGGTTCTGCTGGGTGAGATGCAGTGTTTCACGTGGAGCCTCTCTGTATCACTGCTTATTCTCTCAACCAGATATATACATGGTTGGCCCCCTGCACCGACTCCACAATCACCCTGAGAAGAGCCAAAGCCGGCCGACCTGCCTGCGTTTTGCCATTAATGTGGGGTGGGGGGAGACACAAGGAGAGTTGGATGCAGTGGGTATCCTGTAGGTGGTGGCACAGCCCAGATTACAATTGAGGGGTTTCCTAAATCATGGAGGAGAATCTGGATTGGAGTGAGAGGAAAATCGCAGACAGCTCAAGAGTCCCCTTGGGACAGTTTGAGTACCACATCCCTAGGGGGTATTGCATATCTGTTTCCCCGTGAGTACCGAAGCAGGGTGGGAAATCACTTGCATGCCAGGCACTCAATGGAGAATGTTTAATAGCAGTCACACACCCCTCTTCGGTGTTAGCTGACAACATTGGACATTGCCATACCCCAACCAACAGCACGGAAGAGGAATGCCAGTTCTGCATGATGCCTGAAGGGTGAATGGGGAAAGAGTGGCTTGTGCCAACTCCAAGAACTTATTGACTGACAGTGGGGGACAGCAGGTAGAGGGGTGTATGAGGCAAAGAGAGATGGAAGAGAAACAAAGGTCAGAATGAAATGTGTTGGTTTATATTGGCAAGCCAATATCACACTTACATACCCTGCCTGTACCCTTCACGGGACTTGAAGGTCTGCGCCTAGGTTGCCAATCATAACAGGTAAAATGGAGTAGTCTCTGTGGATGCACCTGTGTGGGGTGCAAGCACAACCCCCAAAGACTAACTGACTCGTACTCAAGCAACAAAAGGGCCTAGTTATCAATTGACTAGACAAAGACTGTAAGTCTTGAAGACATCTGGCATCGCTGCAGTCAGGCAGAGTGACAATTTGCAAGTGATGCTGAACACCACAGCATTGAACTATGGACTACATACCCTATTTATACTCTGAGCTCTGGACCAATGTGGGGAGAGACAGAGAGAGAGAGAAGCAAAGATCGCCAAGTGCGGCTAAGCCTAGCAGAGCGCTGCTCTGGGATTCCCCTTCCATGTCCAGTGGTGGGAAGGGAAGTGGGCTGGCTTGGGTGCACTGAGGATAGTCATGTAGCAGGTGGCAGCAGCCTGCCTGTATGCATTCCCCGACATCAATGATGGCATATCTTAGGCATGTACAGTTTAATGGTCTTGCTTGGTGGGGCTGCAGCTGGGGCGAGACTAGATCTGGGGTAAACGATGTTGCCCGTAGCATGTCAAGGTGATGAGGCGAGAGTAGTAAGAAAGAGTCAACCTACAGATCACACATTTCATGACCTCGAATGTACAAAATAGCTGCAGGCAGGCAGGCAGGCAGAACTCTTAACTGGTTCATATCATTGTTTAACATGACCAGGCACCCAACATGGGTTAGAATGGCGTACTAACAAATGTTTAAGATTTATGAAACACTTTTTGAAGAAAGTAACCATTATTATTAAATTATTTAGTAAATATGTTAATTACAAAATAATCTTAAGCATCTGAAATCTATGGATGTGCAAATTTCGAAAATTTGAAGTTGAATCGAAGACTTCTTTCCTTCTTAGAGCATAACAAAAACTTTAAAGATTCCAAAGAAATTTTCCTATAATCAATATGATTGGCAAACATCCATATTTTATAATTTCAGTCCATTTTATACACACAAACTACCTAAGCTCATCTGTAATATAACTGTGAATACCATAAGTGAACTACTATTTCCATGAAGAATTATGTTTACTGATGTTTGCTTTTATAGCGATGCATCACAACATATTGCCACAGTTATAATTTTTTTTAAAAATCACACCTTTGCTAAAAAATTTTAATGAATTTTCACATTAAATTTAATTTGAATGTACTCATAACTCACAACAAAAGCAGTGTTTAATGTTTCTGTTGTGTGAAGTTAATGAATCTACAGAACATAATGTGAACGAATCTACAGAACATACTATCCAGATGGCACTTAAGTTATGGTTCCGGCAAAAAGACTGCAGTTGTTCGAGATGGAATAAAATGCACTGTATTTATTTTCCATGGAAACTAATGTAAAGTGCTGCAATATAATCACACACAACTTAAAATTGATATACTTGCTACTAGCACAGCACACTGTTCTGTATATTACTGGCAAACATTTTCCGGCACGGGCGCACCATTCGTTCACATGGGATATCTCTGCGACTTCAGCACCTAAAGGTGTAGAGGGTGTAGCTGAGTAACATGTTGATATGCTGACGTGTGTGTGGAGGTGTGTAAAAGTCGCCACCCAACTGCCTGAGAGCTAATTTTTAATACAATTTTCTTTAAATTTCCTATAATTAAATATATTTCAAGTATTTTAACTCAGTATTTGTAAATTTATAAAATATGTATTTATCAGAATTATTTAATATATCTAATTTTTTAATTGTTTATTTAGAATCAAAACTCGCATATTATGTCATGACCTATTTAAGTATTTTTACTAAATTTTCACCATTCGTGACCTTGTCAATCATAATTACCATGTCCGAAATACATATTAAACTTATTGAAAATTTAAAAAGACCCTTATGCTCGTCTATCCACGTTTATTTTACAACTTCAGTACCTTTTACTCCACCTCGAGGAGGTGCTGTAGGTTTAGCACCCATGTGCACAAATTGTGAAATCTGCAAATACTGTGTACATTTTATTCACTTGGAACAAAGAAGCCCAGATGTGCACGTGCATAAATTGCAAGCATGTGTTGTCTATACCAGGGTGTAAGTTATATATATATTTTGATACTCGTAGTTACTGTATTAATTTTTGGTCAGTTATGAAGAATTGGGGCCTTTCCAGGGGAGAAAGTCTAAAAATGTTGGTTTGGCTTCTACAATTTTTTGTGAGTTATTACCACATTAGCTCATTTTTGTATGCAATTAGAAACAGTAATTCATTTTTATTATTGTCTGTAAAATTTTTAAATGAAAGTGATCTTTTACTTTGAATTTATCTTTGACAAAGATTTAGGTCTTCGTCTTCAATTTTGATTTGAAATGAAAAAAATAGTTTTCACACACCCCTAATAAAATTAGAATATCTCTTTATTGTGGGAAGATGATACTGAGGGGAGAATATGCCCAAACATGTTTTAAAATAATTCCTTGTTTGTCAGTGTTGTCTATGTTTAAATTTTTGCATTTTTGTCAGTAAAAATTCAATAGTCTTCATTTATCAGTGCCTTGGTTACTTTTAGTTGGGTCGCCTACTTGACGAAGCAGAGTATCAGAAGAAAATTGTTCCATGTGTGGTTAAACTGTTTGCTTCAACAGACCGAGCCACTAGAATCCGTCTCTTGCAACAGTTGGAGCATTTCATTGGTAAGCAGTGCATATAAGTTATCTTGTTGTCCCTGTTCACAATTGACATGGCACACACAACATGCATAGCGTAAAGAAGTAAAAACCTGTATTTGAGATTGCAACGTCCACAACTAGTATTTTCTGTGATTTACTTGGCGTTATTTGTGTGGCATTAAGATTGGTCATCTCAGAGTATCTTACGCCATTTTTTAATGCCAGCCAATGAGAATGCGAAACATTATAAAAACTGCTGTAATCATGGTAGCCAACTTATACGTGTAAAAATTTGTGTGCTAGCAAAAATTATTTCCTATTCGTTTTCTCTTTTCTAATTGGTCAGACAAGGTTTTTTTCTTTTGCATTAATACTGATTATGGATGGACAGTTTTGCTTGTTATGCTGTGTAAGTAATATTATTTAAGCAAAGTTGGTTGTAGACGGGGCCTAAAAGTGTTTTTTATTTATAAATAATCATCTCTAACCAAAACTGTTATCGATATAACAAAAGTAAATAGTACATATATCTAACACAGATTAATATTTTTTTGTCAAATGTAATAATTACACACTAAACATTCACGTGGTATTTGTAAACACTGCCAACACTCATCTGTGCTTTGTGGTTAGGTTCTTGGCAATGAGCAAATACAACATTTGTAACTTTTGAGTGAGGGTGGTGATCATACTCTGCTGCTTATATCGCAAAACAAGTTAAGAATGCTAAAAATAGTCATTGTTTTAGATTGTGCGCTGGAATTTGAAAGTGAAGGGTTTTTGTGTTTTATGAACTGACCAAAGTGCAAATACTGCAATGTAAACATTGAGCGGACGCGAAAAGTGACGTGCTTAAATATTGCAGTGCCGTATGCACAGTGATTTAGTGATAGTGGAGGACTTAAAAAGACAAAGGCATTGGAAGCAAATTAGTGTAATTTTCATATTGCAAGAAAACAAAAACAAATAAGTTTCTGCCACTTCTTTGTAGAAACAGTTTTACTATGTAACGAGTATTTCTTTTTTATCAATATAATATTTACTAGTATTTTGTAGCTTGATTGTGGTGGATTTGTGTTGGAGTAATACTGAACTGAATTGGGATTATATTAAACTATTGTTTTGTTACAAATGAACAAAATCTGTATGTGGGTGATGTAAAAATCATGTAAAACTCAAATGCTAGTGAGTGTACGTGGGCTGTTTTAAATGTCTCGACGAAGTACAAGGTTGATCGCACAAAAATTACTGTGATGTGACAATGTGTATTACATGACAGGTATGCTCTCGTAAGGTTGTCCTTTCATCCTTGTTAAATATTTTTTTTATGTTTTCTACTTAAATGTGTACTTATTAAAAGAATGAATAACCAATTCCATTTTGTTGGTTGAAATCATTACAAAAACAACAGAATCATGTTTTAATAATAACACATGCATTTTTTTTTGCTATAAAATTTATTTTGATGAAACAAAAATATTTTTTTGGCGAAATGGTGGAATTTTAATACAAAATCAGCTCATTTTATTTACCATAAAAGTGGGGCCCTACTAATAATTTGGAATTGTTTTGTTGTAGATGATGCCTATTTTTCTATAACTTTTTAAATTTATTTTTGCTTTCAGGTCATCTCCAGGCAGGAACTGTCAATGACCAGATCTTCCCACATATTTTGAATGGTTTCATGGACACAAATCCTACCATCAGGGAACAAACAGTAAAAGTAAGATGATGTCAGAGTACCAGGTTTTTAAATATCACGTCTCCAAATTGTACGAATAATTATCAAGAGACTCATGCTGTCCTGATGATGTTTAGTTAAAAAATTGTGTTGGTACCATTTTGGTAATAACATAGGACACATTCTTATTGCATACATTCAGGGAGATGGAACACTGGTTACTTAACCTTAAAACCTATTTAATGTTATATGGAAGTACTAGATTTAAAGTCTGAAATATTCAAATAAACAAAATCAGTCTACGATACTGTGTTTTAAAAAGTATGATACACTAATTGATTTTATGGTACTTACATTGCTTAGAGATTTTTTCAGAAACTGTTTGATATAATGACACTCAAAAATGTGAAAGGTTCCGCCTGACGCGTGACGTCGGGTGACTGACGATGACGTCACAGTCGGGCAAGGTTTTGTGGTGTCTGTCTGAGACACAGGCAATATGACTGGGCTGACTTTATTGGCTACTCGCCGTACCCCGCCCGGTATATAACGATGTCTGGTAAGGTAGCAGTGGTCCTACTGGAGGATGTAAATGTCTGCAGAGAGCTCCAGCACACGAGGTAGTGGAGCGAGCTGCGGAGAATAAACTGCTGTTCTGCGAATGTGCATGGACATATATTCCACCTGCCCGTGGGCTCTCTGTGGTGCGGAGGTGGTGATGATGATCTCCTCCTCCCATGGGGAGAGCTGCACTCTCTGATGCCATCTCTCATTCCGTGGTGAAAGCAGGCGCCCTCTGTCATGTGGGGTTGCATGGGCAGCGTGAGCTTTGGCACTTAGCTGGGCCGCTTGGCTGGCTTCTATCAATCATGAGGGGTTGGCGTGACGTCTGACATAAAGGCAAAACGAACTTGGCTTACATATCCGTGGGTGCCCCTGTAACTAGGGGCATGCTGGTAGGCTCTGGTAGCAAGTCTTTCAGGGTTCAAACCCTGCCTGGGGTGACGTGATGACACGTGAAGATGAGGAGAAGTCGTGTTGAAATAAATATCAGTAAGCGTCACACTTAAGCTAGAAACATGAATTTTAGTTTTTATATTGGCAATGATAATGTAACATGCAGGATTAATCAGTGTTGTTTTGTAATTATTCTCCCACTGTATGAAAGTGAAAGAACAACACAGCACGTGGTCCTGAACTTAGGAAGGAAAGTTTACACATCATAAAATACTCTTTGGTCCCTGTCTGTAATCAAAGTGATTTTTTTATCCACAAGTTAAGAGCTGTTAATTGATACTGCTAAAATGTTTCTAGCTCAACTTCTAGCCTCTCTGCCATATAAATTATAATAATAGTGTATTATTTTTTCAAAACCTGCCATTCAAAAGAAAGAATGAAACTTTTTCAAAACTTGTTACATCTCTACTATTAAGAGTACTAGTATGTGCTAAAATTTTCTAGTGTCATATCTCCTTGTTACCTATTGTGTTACAGAATGAGAATGAAATTTTCAATTTGTGAACTGTGTGTTTATTTAATTTAACAAATATAAGCATTATTAACAGAAAAAATTTGTCTGATAAATTTGTAGTGTGGCTTATTTAAAATGCAAACATCCTTTTGCTATGTTCAAATGGAATGAGAGTAATTTTTATGGATACAATCAATTTTTATTATATTTTGGATGTTATTTTTTTTATAGTGTTTACTTAATTGTCCCAGTTATACATTCATTGATTTTTAGTTACTGTACTTGATATCCTGAAAATAATCTCATCCGGAATTTCTTTTTGATTTTAAATTTTGATTTAAAATTAAGTATTTTTATTGTATAAATGTATTGTAAGTTCTTCCCTATACGTTTTTTTTTTTATTAAAATATGAAATTAATTTTTTGTTTTGTAATTAACGATAAATGGTATAAGTAAATAAACATGTACCAATAACTGTACCCACTCAGATTGATATGCAACCATACCCAACATAATGTTGGTGTATTATTTTTATTAATGTATTTATGTATTAATTTTATTTTATGTTATTTTCTTGTACTTGATTTTGTATAAATTCTTATGATTAACACAAATTTTTTCTTCTATTTTTTTTTTTTTAGTCTGTGGTTCACCTTGCCCCAAAATTAAACTACAACAACTTGAATGTGGAAGTCCTACGACATTTTGCTAGACTTCAAGCCAAAGATGATCAGGTAAAAAGTAATTAAATATTTAGAAATATATCTGTAGTTCATGTCATTGAACAAATAATTATTTTTGTTTACAAGTAATGCTTTACTTGTAATGCTGGTCTGTTGTTGTAGCGATTAAGCAAAGATGCCTGGGAAATAATTTTTGGCCGCTGTTCCTACATGGTGTGGTATCCAGAATAAAATGTTTGTTTCTTTGTTAATGTGTATGCAACTAAATTAAACATTCTACTAGAATATGCGTGGCACTGACAACAGCTCAACTGCATCTCTTTTGATACTGGCTCATGGTAATCATAAAAACACTTAAGAATATGTTATTGTATGTGTCCATCATGTGTCAGCATTTCTCCTCATTTTCTGGAAAGTGTGATAGAACTGCTCACTTGAAACTGGTACATTTGCATTTCTTATCTTTCACACCATCTGAATCCTCTTTTACACCACCTTGGTCCTTAATGGCTGTATACGCTAAGATGTCTCTCTTTCACGTCTGGATGGGTGGTGGTTTGTGTCCATTTCCTGCCATGACTTGGTTTATGAGCACCATGTTGATAACCAAGTTGTTCAGAACCCACTACAGTATAATTATGGATGCTTAGTCTTTTAGCTTGTCTGCAAAACCATACAATGTGAAACCCAAATTTTAACATTTTGCCTCACCATATCTTTTAATTGTACTTCCATTTTGGTATCAAATACATTATACTGTGTGTTTTACATTTGCACCCTTTATTTATTTTCCAACTAATACTGCACAATATTGCCACTGTCTCAAATGACGAAGTGATTCATATTGATTTCCAGAAAACCTTTCAAATTAAAACAGGAATATTTTTATGATGATGGCTTTGCAAGAAAATAATACTCTGAACTAGGGATGTAATGATTCCACTTTTCCTCAATTCTCTATCTTCATGCGATATTACTCTCGATTCTGAATTCTCGATTCCAGAAATTGTGATTCCGTTAGTTACAGACAATTGCTTTACAAAACCAAATAATGTATAGGAGGGTGTGAAATGTATTATTTAAACTAGACTTACATTAGTAGTAGGCCTATTACTAACATAAATAATATAATACTTGAACAGTGGGAGCATATTCATATGAAATTCCAAAACATTCAATAGTCATATGAGATAATATTGAAAACATCCATATATATTTATATATATTCGCACATATATTTAGTCCACAGAGTTTATTCGAAAATAATTCCAAACCTTACTTGCCATGATAAATGTTCACCAACACATGAAATTATTAAAAAGTTTGCAAGAATAGCACAGTGAAAACACATTATGTTTTACATCAAAAGGAATCTTTTCGTCACATGTAACTGATAGACATAATAACTGTAAATTGATAATACTATTATAACAGGCTGGTGTTTACCATAAACAAAACATTGCTGGGCGAGAATGGAGATTTTGAGTCAAAAAAATTTTGGACGTGGTTGAAAATAAATTTTCCCAATAGAAAAGGATGAGATTGGGAATGCATCATTAGTAAATACAGATAATCTCCAATATTGCCTCTAAATATAAAGGCATTTTATAGACACTTTATTTGGCATTTTGTCTATAAGGCAGTTAACTTACACTGCTCATTTTTTAAAACAATTGCATTGAAATGTTTTTCTTGTAATCAAACGTGTTTTGTTTTTGAAATTGCGTGGCTTATTTGCTTGAGTAATATCAGCGCTGCCGCAGAATTAAACCGACGGCGCTAGTAGTCTAGTAAACAACTATGGCAGATGCCTGACGGTCGTTCCAAAGCTGAAAGATGTTCAGAAACTTAGTTTCCTTTTACGATAATGCTATTTTTTTATTTTATTTCTCGGAAATATCACAACTGTACAAATATAATTTCTTCTTGTAAACAGTGAAGTATGCGCACGTAATTTACGATGTTGTGAATGAAGAAATGTCATATCAAAGTCACAAGAAGGCACAAAAAGTGCAATAGTGAACATTCCACGAGTGGAATAAAAATTTAGTCTCTGTCACGTGCAAATTATTAAAGTGCTATGTTCTTTAAATAAGTCCTTTTCGTGGTACCTAACGTTGAAATCATCCGCTATGTAGTATGTTTTTTAAACATTCCTTTTTATTCAAGTAAGAAAAGTATAGGTCAGGCAAAAAGTAAGGCTATGTTCGAATTGGCACGTTAAGTTTACTAAAAGGTCACGTGACCTGAATTAGTCAACAAAGTGATAACGTACTGGATATTTTAGTATTTAGGTTTTAGTAACGAAACTTGCTAAAATACAAAACTACCAAATCGCAACCAAATCGCGACTGAACTGAAGCTACTTAATACGAATATACTAAATGGTGAATTTGAACATGGCCAGTACAGTTTTATTTTCAGATTGTTTCCGCATCTCATATTTTCTGCACAAAATAATTTTCCAAGAGTGATTCAATTACTGGCATAAATAAGTAATTTTAAACCATTTTTGAGAGGTGTTAGGTTATGTATTTGTAGTAATTGGTCTTTAATGCTTTGATTCTTGGTCTTCCGATTCTTGATTATACGATTCTTCACGAATCGCGGGTATCGAGGAATTTTGGAATCGAGTTTGACATCCCTACTCAGAACTAAAAGTTGTAATTTAAAATTTTAATTATACTTACAACATTTATGGTTTAAATTATGTTTTTAATGCGATAATAAATTTTTTTGGCTTTTAGGGAATTTACTTTAAAATATGTTTAGCAATTATGACAGCATTTCGACACATACAAACAGTAAATGTTTCCGGTTTCCAGCCCGGTGAATGCCGTTGTGCATGTGATTTTTTCTCATAGTGCTTATACAAGCACCTTGTTGGTGTTGTCAGAGTATTTTATCAGTAGTTCATTTTTTTTAATTTTCTTTCGTTAAGCATAGTTGGTTGTAGGTACCATTGTAGTGCATTTTCTTGAGTGCAATGCAATATTAATCGGTACGTGTTTACCGCTTTGTAAAACTGTTCGTTCCACCATTTTCCTCAACCGTCGTCAGCAATAAAGCGACACAAATATAATTTACGTTTCTAAGTTTAAGTTTGTTGGTTTCAAGAAATGTGCGCAGTGTGGATTTTACTGAATGATTCTGCAAATAAATTATTTAATGCTAGTGACGAACAAATTTTATTTTAGTGAAGTAAACTTGCAAGGATTTCCATATAAAACACGTGTTCAAGAGGTTGCGAATTTTACAAACAGGAAGTTTGCGTGTTTTGTACATAATGTATTTATAAACCGTTAATATAATTATTGAAATGCATATGGCCTGAAAAAGCCGCACTTCCAACACTTTTGTATTGTGTAAATAATATTTGTTTATTTGCCTATATCGTAAAAAGTGTAAGGTTAACTTCAGTCAAAGTGTGTGTGTATTGCTGCATCTGTACGAATACGAACAACAATTTATGTATCACGTTTTTTTTTAAATTTTAAGTTAAAACTTTTGAAGTTATAATAATTTGAATGCTTTTTCCATACGAGCAAAATTTTCCACTGCTCCATTAAAACAATATGCAAATCAAAATGCTACATACTCGTAAGAACCTCAAAACAATGCTGTCTCACGAAAGATGTTAAACTAAAGCCGCCCCTCCACCCCCCTGATTGTTTCCTCATTTCTCCTCAAAATAAAATTAACGGAACCCCAACATACTTAACTAGGCAATTACAAAAATAAAACGGTTTGGAATGCCAACTTAGCTATAATATCCTACATTGATTACTAGAGGGAGGTTAACTAACGTCAATCTTTCAGTGCCTGCCATGACAGGAAACATGAGGAAAAAGGAAAATGCATGTGTGCATTGGACTCAAACATTTGCTTACAAACGTCTTTTCTTTTTCTTCCTTGACAAAATAGCAGTGGTGGAAGGATACATTGTAGCCATGCTACTTTTCTAGAACTGTCAAAATTTACCCCACTTATATGAAATTAATAATATGTACTTGTGTTAGAGTTTTGTACGCTCTGTATTACTCAAAAACTTTGTGTGTATGTATGAATATATGTGTGTATGTATATTTAATATTTTTGCATCTCTTATACAAATTGCAATGTGTCCTAATTACAGGGTGGTATAAGAACTAATACAACTGTGTGCCTGGGGAAGATAGCTCAACATTTACATCCACAAATCAGGCAAAAGGTTCTCATCTCGGCATTCATCCGGGCTATGCGAGATCCATTTCCTCCAGCACGTAGTGCAGGTAACCACAGCATTGTATTTATGTTTTTGTTTAATTTCCTCTGCGTGGAAGACATTTACAGAGTTAGTGATGGTAGAGTTAGCCATTGCTAACTTAACAAAGTTCAGTGGAACTGCACTAGATGGACAGCTGACAATGGTGAGATTAATTGTCTATAGCAGATTATCATTATGATGAAATCTACAGTGCAGCATCTTTTCCAGCAATGTTATTGCAAATTTCCTTCTAGGGCATCTTGTATTTTCTGAATGCCGTTATTTGCTGAGAAGATTACAAGTTGACTGCAAAATAAAATGCAGCATGGTATCTGGCAACAGATCTTTGCACACATAACCATTGTTCACTTAGAGAGTAATAAAATTATAATAAACTTTATTCACTTATAAATGGAGACAAGCAGTTCTTTTTTTGCTGTCCCTCAACTCTAAATGTGCAAAATGAAAAAAATAAATATCACAGGTTTCTTCTGAACCACTTAAATGATATGACTACTAAACCTGAACTACTTTACATCCAATCAACTCCCAAAAAAATGTAACAACTCTTTTTTGGGGAACCTTAAAAAATTTGTTCAGAAAATTGAAAAATTTGAAGAAATAGGCTGAAAACTCATTTTGTTGCATTTATTTTGGTTGCTGACTGTTTCAATTATCTTCACCACTGCTGTAGGACTCAGAAAAGGTAAATATCTAAAAATAGTCGCCACTCACTAACACAAGACTGTGAGTCCCTTCCATCAAAGTGCCTCTTCCATCAAGGTCACCAGTGTTTTCCTACATGGCCCACCAGCCTGTCATTACTCAAGTTATACAGTGTTGCCTAGCCTATAGACCACCCTTTGTGAGACCACATAATAAAAACAGTAGACTGAATGCTGAAAGGAGGAATAAAGAATATTTATTACAGATATTAATGATACCGATATTTTGTGGCCGATCCTGCAGAGAGTGCTCATACAAATCATTACTTTTTATGTTGTGTCTGAGAGCATCAAAAAACTTTCACCACCTTGGAAAATATGTGCTTTACACAGCTTGAAAATTACTTTGTGGGGAGCCATCATAACATTAAAATAATCCAAAACTTCGCTTTTTTCTGTTTCCTTGAACATCATATAAAAAAGTTAGTCTACAAATAAGTATGTAAAATGACAGGCTCATTTTTTCGTATTTTGCTTGTTACATTTCAATTAAAATTCTAAAGTTGTAATTAAAATCTTCTTAAATATTTTGTTTATGGTTTCTTCTTCTCAAATACGTTAAAATCCATATAATTTGTATTTCATTAATAATTATTCACAGTTCAAAACATCTTGAAGCAGTTGTACTAAATATTAAACTCTATTTGGTTACTAATTATCTCATTAAAAATTCTTTACACCAGACATACACCCATCTTTGAAAGTGGTGAGAATTATTCTGTCAGAAAAGATTAGTTCTATTTTACTTTTTCTATTTTACTATGTTGTCTCCTGTCCTCCGATTGGCTGTCGCCTGACCATGACCCATCTCTCCGCTGATCAGCAATGGCAAGAAGAGAGGCAACCAGGATAATTTTATTTAGTACTTTTGTTTAATAAATATTTAATGCTGACCATCCTTTAGGAACGAAATGAAAAATAACAAACAAAATATTAACACTTAATACTGTCTAGAAACAAATGAAAAATACTTGCTATAATGTATTCACGGTAACTTCAAGATTTTCTGAAACCCTGCTAAATATCTACTTTCAGGGAGCCGATTATGTATCCTTCCGCAGTATGTAAACAAAACATTGCCATGTGACACCTGTCAAACGTTTTGTAAACA
>NQII01001554.1:229524-273663 GCA_002778355.1 Clitarchus hookeri
CGCCACATGACACTTCTCTCTCTCTCTCTCCCTCTCTCTTTCATACAAAGCAAACAGCAGATCAATAATACACTTCATCCAGTCTCATATGAAGATATGGTAAATTTTTGAAACGGCAAGGGCTTGCGCCATGAACAGATGTTACTTTCCCATTCTGTTCCAACCTGCGGTCAACACACGTATCTGTTTAAACGTAAACAAATGTAACTTTATGGTATGTTGGAAAAATATTTGGACAATATTAAGAATAATATTTTAATCTAAATGAAAAATATCAACGCTGAAAACAAACATTTACAACAAATAAAAAACTTATGATTTTAACTTGTTTTACTATAGAAAAGTGTGAATTACTGGCATATGTTTACAATTTGTTTACTTACGTAGGCACAAAATTTACAGTACCTTTATTTTTCCACTACTTTTATCGTGCATAATTCACTGTCTTGTACACTTGTAATAACATCTCATAGATTGTACTTCACAATTGCATACATGCCGTATTGATATTTCTGCTCAACTCAACAGTATAATTCACACAACAGTATGTAGGCTACTATAGCTGGTTGCCATTCCGAATTTGTTGTACTTTTATGACCACACAATATACTAGTTATGGTTCTGTTTATTTTATTGGTGGTGTAGGGAACTGTAAGTTTAATGTCATTCGTGAGATGTGATTGTTTTGGGGTTCTTCTAATGAGATAGTGTTTATGAAGCAGTGGAAAATTTTGTTTGTATGAAATAAAATTCAATTTTAACTCAATGGAAAGAACTAAATGTGATAAATGTGTCGCTGTTCGTACAGATGCGGAAAATACTCAACTCACAAATATTATTGCATTTTTATATAAGGAACTTCACGAAAGGGGTGTTTATTTAAGCCACGTACATTTTTGAAAACCTTTCATGTGATCTTGAACTTTGTTGCAATGTCAAGTGTTTTTCTTTTATTAGCACACTCCATAATTTAAACAGGGCTAAGGTTTACAAAAACTGTAACACATAAAGCTACGCTCACGATTTAAATTCCCTCAACATAAGATGCAAAAAATGCATGAACCATCATAAACAATGTAACATTGTGTAGCAACTGTTAGACGTAATCATGCTTTTCCCCTTACACGCCTGACACGTTACGAAGCGATGACCTTGTAAGCGGCAGAGTCTTCCTACCCCTACAACATAGAAGGAGCGGTAGGCAGATAGCATCTCACCGCCCCCCTACTACATTCAACAGTATGTACCATTCCCCTCTGCCCCCTACTAGTCTATATCCTACGTACCCCTCCTCCTCGTCCCTCACTACACACCCGCACGCACCTCTTCTCACGCTCCTCCATCAGACGTGAGTGGCGCCACGCGATCAGACTAACAAAGGCTGGCTCGGGCATGGCAAATGGGTGGATGTCACTTGCAATGCGACNCGCGCATCTCTTCCCAAGCTCCTCCATCTGATGCGAGTGATGCCATCCGACACAGACTAACAAAGACTGGCTCAGGTGTGGCAAATGGGTGGATGTTACTTGCATTGCAATGTGTTTACACATTTTAAAAAATACGAGTTTACAAATTTGCTACAGCTTTATGAACAGACTTGCATTATAATATAAATTAAGTACCTTTCAAATAATAGGGCAAATGATGGTGCATTTAAAAACTATCGCAATGGCGGATGTGATGCTATAGGCCATACTTTCTACAATGCGGTTCCACTGTGTATGATATTTTGTGTCTTCTAAAAGTTTTCCCCGTTCTTTATGTTTTTGCTCACTAATTTCCATAACTTTTTCTACGTTATTAAAACACATTTGTATTTCTTTCCTTAGGACATCTCTATCTGCCTGCATTTCTGTTTTTATGACCATTTGCATTTATTTTCTAAGGATGTCTCTAGTTGTTTGCATTTCTTTCCTAATGGTTTTCTGCATTGTTTCGAATTTCTCTAATAACAAAGCTAAAGTGCCTCCCATATTTATTGTTTGTTTTTCAACAGTAATTTCCTGTTCAAAATCTATGAATTTATATTTCCTCTTCACTCTCACTCATTGCAAAACATAAAAACAAAAAACAAAATTTGTTACAATTTGTTACTTACTTTCTCTTCTGACCTGCAATACTCAAAAACAAAATTTCTTCTTGCTCAAGCCTTTGTGCTTCCCCAGAATTCCACGATATTCTGCGTTGAGGAAAATATGTTCATCTTCTGTCAACGTATTTTAGAAGTTCTCAGCATACCTCAGGTTACCGCATTCCAGCTCAAATAAAGTCTTCAATTGTAGCTGAAGATTCTTTCTAGGGTGTGGTCCTTCCCTTTGCTGAGTTCACAACTTCGGAAGCTGTAGAAGTTCCCGACGTTCTATAAGTTTTCGAAGTTGTGCTTCACCCACACGCTGGGTCGCAAGTTGTTACATTTCATATAAATCAGTAGAAATTTTCCCACATATAAGTTGCCAGTTGTTACATTTCAATTAAAATTATAAAGTTGTAATTAAAATCTTCTCAAATATTTTATTTACTGTTTCTTCTTCTTCTCCGACAACATTTACAAATTACATTTTATTCTCAAATACAATAAAATCTATATATTTTATGTTTCATTAATAATTATTCACAGTTCAAAACATCTTGAAGCAATTGTACTTAATTTAAAACTCTATTTGATTACTAATTATCTCATCAAAAAACTTTATACCAGACACACACCCATCTTTGGAGGTGGTGAGAATTATTCTGTCAGAAATGATTAGTTCTATTTTATTTGTCTCCTGTCCTCCTATTGGCTGTCGTCTGACCATGACCCATCTCTTCACCAATCAGCGATAGCGAGACGAGAAACATCCGGGATAGTTTTATTTAGTACTTTTGTTTAGTAAATATTTAATGCTGACCATCCTCTAGAAAAGAAATGAAAAAGAACAAACAAAATATTATTACTAAATACTTACACGTGATCTCTATGTCAATAAACTATTAAAATAACCAAAAATTATGATGTTATCTCATATAATAAAGTTTAATTTGGAAATTATATTAAAGGAAGTGACAATATAATTAAAATATCTATGATCAAAGTTAAACATAACCCTAAAAACTGCAATGTTACAAGCTATCAGGTCCAACTCGGTTCTTGCATCCACTATTTGCACTAGACAAACAGAGAAATTGCAATTATTTTTCTTTTCCAGGAAGTATGACTGATGCAATTACAGAGTTTTTATTAACATGTTGGCACATTAACAGTTTTTAAAATATGTGCCAAACGTTTACCCAATATTTTTACTGCAATGGGATATTTAAAATTTATTTGTTAAAAAAAATTTGTAGGCTTAACTATCATGATTAACTATTTAAAATAGAATGATGCGTATGTAATTATACCCAAGAGATGTATTTCGCCTTATAAATAAAACAATGCCTCCTCTTCCAGTAACCACTGATAAATTAAAAAAAGAAACAAGGCTTTTTAGTTTCTGTAATTGCATATTCAGAATTTGGATCCTTGAGCTAACTAGAAACATAATAAAAGTTGTTAACAAACTGTCTAAAATCTTCACTTCGGTGACACTCGCCCTACTGGCGGCTTGTGGGCGACGCCAATGCTCTTCCCCCCGCCCGGGTGACAGAGAAATGGGAGTCGCAGCTCTGACAAAGTTTGTTGTCTTGGAGCTTGCAGTGGTTGGTTTGGTCACTTCTATTATGGCACGCTGGGCCTTGGAGTGCTTGCTAGAGTAGGGCGAGTGGACAATCTTGTCTAGGTGTATGCAGGAGTTATGCTAAGCCGTTTAACCACCTTGTCTACACTGGCAGAACGGGTGAAGTTGAGAGGTTTCTTCAGTGGCGGCAGTAATGGTGACACAGCACGGGGAGCATGTTCCACGACCTTTCTGCGTCCCATTGTAGCTGGGCTTTATTTAGTTTTAGGCACCCACAAGGCTTTAGGTAATCGGGTCCTCTTACTTGAAGGAACCTCCAAGGAACTTCCTGGGTCTTCCCCGAGTATTCTGGCAAAGGTGGGGGTCAAGTAATGCTGGTTGTTCATGTGCTATTGGCTCGGTTCGGGCTGGTACCCGTTCAGATACTAGTCGGCATGTTGGGCATTTAAATTATAGACCTTCTAGGTCTCTGGCTTTGTGATGGGGTTGGTTGTGTTGGGGCTTGCAGTGGTGGGTTTAGCCACTTATATTATTTATATTATGGCACATTGGGAGGAGCGCTTGCTAGAGTTGGGCGAGTGGGCACTTTCGTCGGGGTGTATGCAGGAGTTATGCTAAGCCATTTAACCACCTTGTCTACACTGGCAGGACGGGCGAAGGTTGGTGGTTTCTTCAGCGGTGGCGGTAGTGGTGAGACAGCACGGGGCACATGCCAGATGAGACTGTGATAAACTGGCTGAACTGTTGGCTGACCCTCTCTGGCGTGCAGCTTCCCCCTTCTTCCAGGAATACACCAGGTTAGTACCTGGATCTGAGCTCCCCAGGACTCCAACCAGAGCTAGCCCCTGCAGGCATAAGGGGGGTTAGAGTACAGAGGGGTTGATAGTGGGTGTACAATAGGAATAGGCATAGCCTAATGGGAATAAGGAGAAAGCTGTTGGATGGGTGGGCAGCCTGGACTACTGGCCTTCAGTCTAGTGGCTTGGCAAGCAGACATGGCTGGCAGACCCAATTACCAAACTGAGGGTGACAGTATCAGGTTCGGGGGTGTTTGTTCTTGTGGCTACTTGGTGAGCAGAACGTCGCTGGCGGACCCAAGCATCACAAAGAAACGGGGTGAGGTAGGGAACAAGGTTCCGGCTCGCGACTATCCCTGCAAGAGTATTAATGGGATTGGTGATGAAGCAGGAGATAGCGTATGCAAGGTGAAGGAAAGGTAGAGTGCTTTGAGTGATAATGCAACCAAGTTGATTTATGCCTGTCTATTGATTGCTTATTAAACACACATAAACCAGCATGTACCCTGACTAGGGCCTGAAGTGATGTTACCTAGTCTCGGAAGACGCGGCAGCACAGGGGGTGAGGGCGACCACAAGTCAGCGGAACTCGGACTCGTTTCACTAGAGTGAGCTACAATGTAGCTGGAAGCGCAGCAGCTTTGGTGAGCTAGCGAGCAGCATGGCGTTGTTGTGCAGAGTAGAACTCATGACATAGGCTGCGTATAGCAGTGACGACTTGACGAAGTCCGTTAGTTCTCGGGCAGGGTGATGTCCTGCGAAGGTTGGCATGACTTCGGTGGGCACTCGGGCAGAGTAACGGCATGCTACCGAACTGGCACAAGACATCCTCTTGGTTTGCGCTCGGGCAGACTGGGCGTTCTGCGAATAACTGATGTGAGATAGCTAGTTCTGTATGCACTCGGGCAGCGTGACACAGTGCAACTGGACTGATGCGAGACAGACTCAAACTGAGGACTGCAAGCTGTATTTATATGCAGTGCACAGGGCCAGTGCAGGGGGTGCGGAGGTAGCAGTAGAGAGAGATTGGAGAGAGAGTGAGAGTGAGAGTGATGGGACGCAGACGGANGAGGGTGGGATGGATGGATGGATGGATGGATGGATGGATGGATGTCCAGCCAATGCCAACTGCTAAAAATTAAATAAATTCAGTTTTTGTAATAATTAAAAAAAAATTAAAACAACTATTAAACCCACACATTCACATTCAGAAATAAATTTTCGCCAATTCGTACCAGGTAATATGCTAAGGCTGTTTGCTATCTGACACTTTTCTCGATTGTGCACCATGTCATGCGAAGATTGAAATTATACGGTTGTATTTTTTTTTCGCAATTATTATTTTTTGACGTAAACATGATAGAAAACGTGAGACAATGAATATTATAGCGTTAGCATGTTTATTTTTACAAATGAATTTTAACAACCTCAAAAGCAGATACGAGTATTATAAGTTGAATTACATTTTATTTTACTAATTTCACCAGGTACGGCTTATGGTATATCAAGTTAAACATGTAGCAGTATGAAAGCCAGCCATATCTGTATCCGGTAAGTAATTTCAAATTAAGTGTTACTAAAAGATAAAAACACGTCTCGCAAGATAACCACACAGTAATTTCCATAATAATTAAATAATTTGGGTTGATGAAATGATTTGGTGGACCATGGCTGATTGTAACATATACCGATTTTGGGTTTATCTGCCTTTGTATCAGTATCGGAATCAGTATCTATCCATCCTTGCTACATATTTATCTTTCTGTGACAAGGCTGTGAACAAATAGATAAAGTACAAGTTCGTACACAGATGCACTTCTTTTTTGTATGCGGAGGTTATTGTGACAACAGTTGAGGCAGAAACTTTTTGAGGTATTACAAATAAACATAATATATTAATTTGTTTCATTTTGTAAGCTTTTTTCAGACAACTCGACACTAGGAAACTAGTATTCTTAGCTGGGATAGCCACAAAGGTGTCGCTAAACGTCTTTCATAAATAAAAAAATTAGGAGCTAAAAAATTTACATAGTACAGCAAGTAGGCAAGCAGAAGGGAAATTAGGATTATTTTCCTGTATCTGATCTGATAGGGGTGGAGTAAGCAGATGTTTACAGCCCAGGAGAACCTCAAACCTGCAGATATGAACACATACTACCTGTACGTGCCCATACCATTGTACTGATACCATATTGTATCTCACTGCCCTTCACCACAATGGAGGTCAGGTGCAAAGATCAAATGATGTTCCAGGGCAAAACAGTACAAATCGCATGAGCAGCTTTCAATCTTAAACATACCGCCCACCGAAAATGAATATTTTCAGTCAATCACTTCACACCAATAGCAATGTTACTAACTGTAATGTAACCAATGTGTATACTAAACACCAATAATTACACTAAAAACCCTATAACGAGCCACTACACTGATAATTAAGTTCTGAGTATTATATGCTGACACTTGTTTAGTTCACTTGAAAAAGGCAAATTTTTGCCACTTGTCATGTAATAAGTAATAACGCCTTGCGCAGTTCGTAATGTGACCGCACAGATAACTCCATTCTGTCCAGGATGAATGGTTGCAACTCTGGCAATGTTCAGTCATAATTACGCTAAACTTATACCTTTAAATTAACGTGACCATCTACACTGAAACCCGAACTGTGTTGCCATCTTGCAACTTTCCACTGAGTGGAGAAAACAAATGACAGTCACAGTGCCAATGTTCCAAGATAAACCAGCAAAGTCACGCAGGTTTAAAACACAATAATGCACTAAACAAAGATGAAGTTCCATTTTACTATTTACATCAGGTCCTTAGGGGATCACTAAACAGGTGGTTTTCTACTTCAGTGGAGGTTGATTTGTGTCCTCAACCTGTACCAACAGGTCTGGCTGTATGTTGGGCTGTGAGTTCATCCATTTGGCTCTCTACTAGAGGGTATGGTGGTATCCCATACTCCATTGCTTCCATACTCCACCATTTTCATATCATTTGCTGAAATTGTGTTAGGGTTGCCACCTGTCCCCTAGGTTATGGGGAATCTCTCAGTTGTGTCATGGTCTAGTATGGCAGTCAATGGCTTTCCAACAAGGAAATGCCCTGGCATTAGCACATTGTAATCTTCAGAGTCATGTCACAGGGCACACAGTGGCTGAGAGTTCATTATTGCCCACACCTACACCAGCAGTGTAGCAAACTCCTCTGAAGTGATTAGCTGGTTCCCCACTACTCTCTTCAAATGTTGCTTTTCACTTTAGACAGCGGCCTCCCAGAGGCCACCAAAATGAGGGTTGGCTGGTGGGTTGAAATGCCTTCTGATCCCACACTGAGTTCATTCATTGAGGATATGCTGCTGATTTTCTTCCTACAAAAGACTGCTGCACAATTTCTTCAGATAGCCATGCATTCCAACAAAGTTAGTGCTGTTGTCTGAGAATATCTCTGTAGGAGTTCCTCATATAGAAACAATCCATTTCAAAGGTGCCAAGAATGCAGCCTGCACCCCATGTTCAGTAAGTAAGGCCCTTTGATTATACTGGTTTGGGCTATGGTGGTCCCTTCCCGGTCACCATATACTGAGCTGGAGGCTGCAAGTGCACAAAGGTCTGTCTTTGTTTGTTTGCATGCATGGCAGCTAAGGCACTTCATCTCGAACTTGTTTCTTACATGTCTACGGAAGCCTTCTTAGCTGCACTTTATCACTTTGTTACATGACGGGATCGACCAGCTCATCTCTATAGTGATTATGGGCACAATTCCATTGGTTCAACGACAGTTGGCAGAGTTGTCTCACTTCATCCAATCCTTTGAGTTTGCAGCTGAAGTTACCAATGTACGAGCTCATTAAGGCATCCTGGTATTTCAACCCACCTGCAGCCCCACATTTTGGTGGGTTTTGGAAAGCAGTCGTAAAGTCAGTCAAGACACACCTTCACCAAGTCATTGGTCAACAGATACTGTCGTACAAGGAGCTGTCTATGGTCCTGACCAGAATCAAAGTAGTATTGAACTCACGACCATTGGAGGCCCTCACTCCTGTCACTTTTTGGTACTCTAGCCCCTTGCTACACTTCTAGAACCTGATCTGACCTCGCTGACCTTAAATAGACTAAACTGATGGTAACTTGTGCAATGCAGCTCGCAAGATTTTGGAAACGCTGGTGGATAAAGTACCAGCACACCCTGCAACAGAGGAGTAAGTGGATGAAGGAGGACTGTCTTCTTAAGCCTAGAGAATTAGTACTGATCAAGGAGGATAACACTCCTCCTCTCTCATGGCAATTGGTCTGAATTACTGGTCTTGATCCAGGAACAGATGGCATACAGTGTAGACCACCACTGGAGTGCTGTAACATCCTTTGGTCAAACTGTGCCCTCTGCCCATTGCTGAGGACAACTGTCCAGCTGCTGAGTCTTTTGATCTGCAGCCCTGGTTCTGCCAAGTGTAGACAAAGTTCCTAACCTTGTGTAGTTAGCCCATGCTAACAGGCCGGGCTGTGTAAATATTTGTATTAGTGATCAAATCATAAACTACAGTGACTTGTACCGTTCTTGTACTAAACCAGACAGTTAGTTGCAGCAAGATGGCCACCGTGACCAAATCATTTTTCGCATGTGCTTGTATGTTATGAAAAATGAAAGAATGTGCAACCAACAACTTTGTTATATCATTGTTCTTTGCTGGTCCTCCGATTTGTGACTTACTTCGCATGTAACATAATTTGTTAAAAGATTTTATTTACTAAAATTTTTCAATCTTATCATTACTAACAATGTGATATGAATGAAAAATTTTCACTAAATAGTGTAAATTGCAAAAGGTTATGTGTTTTAAAAACCCCAAATTATTACACACGACTTTAACATTCATCATTTTGTAGTATAGGAAATAATTATAGATTTACAAAAAAATACCAAACCTTACCATTCGAAATGTACTTAAATTCATCTATAATGTTAATTTTATTGCTGAGGCTACTTGAAAGCTTAAATAAATTAAACTTAATATTTACTTATAACTAAAAAACATAACCTAAAATTTATTACCTGGTTATTGGTATACTAATATCTTCTAATTTTGGTTACGAAACTATGAAAACTACCAGTATAACCTATGAAAACATATATGGAATCATTATTCAACAAAAAAAATGGCAAGAGATTTGGTCAACACCAAGCAATACATTATAAAACAGTAAAGCTGAAACTGTGCTTAAGACCAGTAAAAACATGTGACAATTTGCAGTTACAACAGTCAACCATAAAAATAATAACATTTTGACATTTTATTGTATTTCCTATTAGATAAGCTCATGACATATGACAATTGCCATCAGGTGTAGATCGTAAAAATCCACATTTGGCATCCATTAAAAAAACAGAATTTTGACATAACAACCTATTGCACTTGCAGCAACAATATGTAAAAAATATTACCCAATTTTTCTTTTGAAAAAAAGTTGGTTTTGTAATCAATATCAATTTAATAATGGATTTTACAATAGTATATGCATACACTGAAGAAAGCTACATTATTTCTGCCACATTTAACATGTGGTTTGACCATAAAATTTGATTTTCTTAAGTCCATTTCACTCTGGTAAACTGTCACACCTTTCCCTCGCCTTGGACCATGGCTGGCACAACAGTTAGAGTAAACGCCTCTCACCAAGGCTAAACGAGTTCAATTCCCGGCAGGGTTACTTCCGGATTCTGCTGGACGATGCTTTTGGTTGGCTGTTTTTTCTCAGAGATCTCCTGTTTCCCCCACCCTTGCATTCTGGTGCTGCTCCATACTTGCCTTGCTTCACCCTCTTTGGCTCTCAAGGCCGTGATGTTAAATAAGAGCTGTCCAAACCTCTCCACTTCATTATCCACTCCACTCGCATTTCCACTCCACTTTTCCTCACATGGGTTTAGAAATTCTCAAAACGCCTGACTCTCCATTAATTAACTTGTCCAGCATTGTGTGCAGGAATTTGTGAGCTATGTCTGTGAAAGGAATAAAGGCAATGGTTATCAGGAGGTGTAAAATTTCTGCTTAAAAATCTGTATAGTTTTGTATGTTTATAACAGTCCATGTTCCTTCTGTATGTTTTGCACGTACCACATGGGCAGAACATGTTCAGCTGTGTGCTGTGTTGCAGGTGTGTTGGCTCTGGCAGCAACGCAGCAGTACTTCCTGCTGTCGGAGGTTGCCACCCGCATATTGCCAGCACTCTGCCAGCTGACGATCGACTCAGAGAAGTCCGTCAGGGATGGGGTGTTTCGGACAATCAAAGGCTTCCTTGGCAAGCTGGAGAAGGTGTCCGAAGATCCCAGCTTGAGAGAATCTATGGGTAAGACATTAGAAGCCTGCCCTCATTTTGGAGTTCGTGATACGCTCACAGCTTTTAGACTGCTCGGATTACGTGCAAAGTTAATTGTGAACACACAGTATTTCAGTGTCATAAAAAAGTGGATATTGCAGTGTCTGGTAGCAAACAGAAGTGGGTGTAAACTATACCATACCTCACAGTGGTGGCAACTGTTGATTATAGTAATGGGTAAGGTGGATTAGTTGAGATAAGGTTGGTTTGTCAGCCAATCAGAATCCTGCAATTATTCTGTTTAGTTAGCTAATGAAAGAATCAATACAGACAGGTAATTTGATACAGAGACTTGAACCCAACTTACAATCATACCAGGCCAAGGGAAGAGGTGTAAAATGTAGTTGGTCTAATGATTTACTGCAGCAGAGCAGTAAAAAGGTGGAAGCAGCAGTATGACGATTGCAAATGAGCTGCTTTCATCTGTGCTCATCTTCGCCCTTCTTATAAGGATTGTGTGGTGGCAGCACTGCAAAGTCTATTGTAACATTTGGAGCTTGTACCAATGGCTGCATTATTGCATCACTACATTACCACATTTCCTTCATCAGCAGCAGCATCAGATAAAGCCATATGGCATACTGTGTTTGCCTGAGGCTGCAAACTTAAAGGTGATAAAAGTTTAACTAAAACTGTGATTACTTTGACAAATTTTTGTTTTTAGTGAAACTCATAGATATCCATGTATATTTAGGTAAATTTTGAATTAACCACTATAACTTTCACATTCATTAGATGTATCAAAAATTATAGTTTTGTGTGCTTAAAACTTAGCTTACATATAGGAGAAACCTTCATTATAAAAAACTTCTGTAGAACAAAATGTATATTTAGCCTTGCAAAATATGCAGTTAACATAATGCATTTTCATGTTGTGCAACAAATACAATAAAAGTAATTATTTTTTGTAAATTTGAGTTTCTTGTCTTTTAATTAATTTATATTGGAAAAGTTTGCAAAAAAAACACGTATATCAGAAAGCTATAGAAACTACATACTCTCGTGTCTCGTATAACTTGGCAAGATCATGACTGTTAGTTAGTGGCAACTTGACGTATACGAAACAAACAATGTGCCATTTACAAAATCCTGTATCATCTGATGCATGAACATACGAAAATTAATATTACATTGGCTATTATGATTGCACTGCAGATGCACATCAGACAAGCAGAAAATAGAAAGAGTTCCTAGATTAATTAATTTATTTTATTTTACGTTGTCACATAACAGTTGTTGTTAGTGTTACAAACTTAGCCTTGTGCTAAAGTAGTAATGTCGAGGTGTTCAAAATGAAATACAAATTAAAACGGTCCTTATTCAAATGTATTCAAACTAAATGTAACTTCAGACATTGGGAGTTCTTTTTATGTCGTATCCCCACTCACCATGCCATGCATACATGCTTGATATTATTCCAAAAGCCTACAGAAATATTGCAGGGTATTGTTAATTTATTTTTAAAATAATTTGACGAGATATTTTTTAAACTCGTTTTGTTTTGAGCCAGTAATAGGAGAAAAGTGAATTTTTAAAAAGACTGGATCAAGAGGCATGCCAACGTGCTGATATCGGTTGAACACGCTCAGCTCATAACACACTCTGCCACGCCATCCGTCAGCGGTCTTGTGTAAAATAACAAATTTATGAACGGATACCAATTGTTTTATTTTTCCGCAAGTTCTGTATAATTTTTATAGTAACATATGTATTTCAGTGTACAGTGATTTTGATTACTAGTAATTTCTATTGGGCTGGTAATCGTTACACCTTCGTCCATTACACGCCATGTTCTTTTCTTCCTGCAAATCTATCTCCATGTTTTCGTGTTGTTACTATACTGTATTAATAAAATGAAAAAAGTGGAACAAGCTTAGGTAGTTTTTAAGTAATTCTTACGTTATTCCACGCCACATATTTCCAACTCAAGCTGTTCAGTATCAGTAATAGCAGAATAACTGGTTTTCAAAAGTCGTTGGTTATTTGTTTGTTAGCTAATGAAAGTGTGTTGTCCAACAAGTTCTCCAAATTACTTTTACTTCCAGTTTGAACATATTATAAGGGTCCCACTTTTACGGTAAATAAAATAAGCTAATTTGATCATTAAAATTTTATCATTTCGTCAAAAAAAATTTTTATTTCGTCAAATAAATTTCATAGCAAAAGAATGCATGCATTATTATTAGAACATAAACCCATTAATTTTTTTTTTTAACAATTTCACTCAAACTACACTAGAACTCACTTATAAGGTTCCCGTTTAAAGGGTTTTCCCGTCTATAATGCAGGATTTTTCTGGTCCTGAATGTTTCTCCCTAAGAAGAATAACAAACATTCCCGGAAATAATGTTTTTTATTTTTTTGCGAATAATGCAAACTGTTTCCATTTTTTGCGAATAATGCAAACTGTTTCTGATTCCGTAATTTATTTCTTGTCACCAAACAATTTCACATAACTTCAATTCATAACAGAAAGTATTTCATTACATATTCACACGTTTTGTTTACATTACTATGGTATTTTCTTTATTCATAAACACCATAGAGTGCAATGGAAAAGATGCTTAACTTACACTTTTTTTTTTTCAAACAAAGTTTGTAGTTTTTATCCCAAGCTCCACCCTGCTGAGATAATCTACCAACTTGACATTGAGGAGGGTCATTCGGACTGCAAGGGAAGGAAGAGAATGCTTTTTACATCCGCTCCCTTTCCTTTTTCTCTTTCTCTCTCTCTCTCTCTCTCTCTCATTCGTTCTCTCTCTCTCTCTCTCGTTAGGCAAACAAGATGTCATGCCTGACACACACCAGTGGAAGGCTGTTTAATAGGATGGTGACCAATCATAACATAAAACAAATACAGTGTGGATTTTCTGTCTCGAAAAATTCATGTTCCTTTGCCTTTCTAATTTTGACATGTGCAGCGATGTCATAACAGTTAATGCATTTATCACATTTGGGAGTTGGGCTGACATACCTACCACAGCTGATAGGTCTTATTGGAAGAACTGCACACTTTCCTTGTAAGCAGTAAAAGTGGCTCAACTCTCTTGCTATGAGACACTAATGCCACCACCATCCAGCAAGTTTACTATCTAGCCTGACATTGACAAGGGTCCTTAGAGGAGGAAAGGGAAGAGGCCAAATGTTGATAGGCATCCATTGAAATCACTGTGCAGTGGTTGTGCCAAATGGGACCGGATATATGGAGTATGGTAGTTTTTATAAAGTTTGTAGGTATCTAAATGTATAATGATTACTTTCTTGCAGATTTTAATATTTCAGTTTTTCAGCAGTACAAAATTAGGATATGTTTTATTCCATTGCTCAGTGTCTAGTAGGCATACATTTTTTTTGCGGTAACAGTACAAATGAGTTGAATACACTTGAAAACTGTAGCCTACTACAAATTAATAAATATGTTTTAAATCCTTCGACTTCAATTTTTTTTTCGAAATTCCCTCTCATAATGCAAGTTTTGCTTTGACTTCGCTTAGCATTTAAAAAAACGACCTTCGCACATGCCTAGTTATTATTTACGTAGTCTGTTAATGTTTATGCAGTGAAAATTAATTTGACCTTGAAACAATTTTAGTGAAAAATTAAAATGAGTGCCTCTAAGTAAGATATACATTTTCATTAGCTGAAAAGTAAAACCTAATCAAGCACGTGGACAGTAATCCCAGTAGAACAAGCACAGCAATTGCTCGGAATTTGGAAATCTCAGTGACTATGCTGAACCGAATCATTTTTGCAACCAGGAGACAAACTTCCATGAAAGATTTTATATTATGTATTTTGCTTTTAGACAATTTTGTGTGCTTTGGTACCACGAGACAAATTGCCATGAACAATTGTGCTGGTTTTGCATGTACATTAATCTTTTGCTCGTTTACTAATTTTATAATTTTGCAACCAGGAAATAAAATTTCATAAAAGATTAGGTATTTAAAAAAAAAATTTATTTTGTTCATTTTATAAAGTTGTGTGTTTATTACTGTGCACAATTTTATATCTTTTGGTGTCCAGCTTCTTGAATTGTTGTATTTTCCTCTTATACTGTTTTCCTGCTTATAGTGTCATTTTCTTGTGGACCCCTGAAGAACCTTATAAGAGGGTTCTACTGCATATGGAATTTGTCATTCATTATTTTAATCAGTACATATTTATGTTGAAAACATTAAAAAATATTTAACGATAAGGATAAAAGGACAACCTTACAAGAGCACACTTGTCATGTAACACACATTGTCACGTCAAATTATTTTTTGTGCAATAAATCTTTTAATTTATCGAGACATTTAAAACTGCTGAAGAACATTCACTAGTGTTTGGGTTTTACAAGGTTTTTACATCACCCATATACAGATTTTGTTCATTTGTAGATAACAATATTTTAATTAAATCCAGTTCAGTTCAATATTACTCCAACACAAATCCACAGCCTAACTACAGAATACTAGTAAATATTTTATTATTGATAATACTCCTAAAATAGTAAAGAGGATTCTACAAACAAGTGGCAGGAACCTATATATTTGTTTTTGTTTTCTTGGCAATATGAAAATTATACAAATTTGCTTCCAATGCAGTTGTCTTGTCCTTGTGTATACGGTATGGCAGTGTTAAACACGTGTATTTTTTTGCCCGCTCAATGTTTACATCACATTTTTGCACTTTGGTCAATTTTACATAGGACAGCATCCTATGCTTTTCTAGACCATCTTGTCAAGCAGTGCATCCCACCCTCTTCACCACTACAATGCACCACCGCAGTGCTCATTCTGCTTAGCACCTCCCTCCCAGCGATTTGAACTTGCCCGGTGAGGTGCCGAACAAGATCCTGGAGAATGTTCCAGTGACATTTTATAATCAATTGCAGAGCATTTCATTTAATCAATTAATAAAATAAAACAAACTCGTGGACGTGCAAATATCACGAGAAGACAGCCCTTGCAATAGTTTTATTATAATTTTCTTTAAATTAATTCTTAGTGTAGCTTCCAGAAAATTGTGTATTAATTTTATAATTTTTATACTGCTTGTCTTGGTGTGCTAGAGTGTTTTCTGTTTGTTTTCTTGATTTGTAAGAATTGTTTTATTGTTTTGGTTCATCATCCCATCATAGCAAGGTACATTAGATTGTAGAACATTCTAGAATGCTAGGGGCGCGCTGCCACCTTCCTTATAGGCGCCCGCATGTGCCGCAGTGAGTCAGTCATTGTCTGAGAGTCAGAGGGGTCAGCACGCGCCACATCGCGATCTAGGTGCAGTCTCGTCGTTTGTATCAATCACCTAGTTTTCCATAGTTGCTTCTTAATTCACCCAGAACCTTTGTTTTTATCACGTCCGGAGATGTCACCCCTCCTTCCCTGGGAATAGCATTTCCTAAGGAAGCATAACTCTCTTTTCTTAATATAACATGTCGCAGTAACACGTTTTAGAGCAGTTAAACCCACCTGGAGGGCACTAGTGGCCAGGGCCCGCTTATGTGTTCACATTAAGTGAATGTAGAGTTTTTTTGTGCAAAGGAAGTATACATGTGTAAGTAAACCACGTCATATTATTGGTACGCACTGCCTGATTGGCATTTTGGGGCGTGGATCCCCTACAACCCACTTCCAGATGTTTCTTCATCAGCCTAAATTTGTGCAATTTCTATAAAATTGCATTTAACAGCAGAAGACATGTGGGTCAGCCTGAATAGTCTCAGTACTCTCCACAACACAGGTATCAGGACGAATCAATGATATCCATCACCGAGGAAATGGCATACGTCCGGGCGGATGACTCTACAGCCCTGAAAACATCTGCAACACCATCTTGACTCCGCCTGTCGATGGGGTCAGTAGCCTAAGTTGGGTTACCAACACCTCCATCCATTCATTCCCACCACGTTAAATGTATAAAATATATATAAAATCTTTAATTTTCACACTTCCAGGCACGATATGAAACAGTTACTATTTCTGGCATTCTTAACCAGTTTTGCATCATAAGCAGTAGACTACAATCACCACCCTTCTCAATAGTTGCAAATGCCATATTTGCTAGTTGTCAAGAACCTAACCACAAAGCACAGAAAATGAGGAAAGTCGGCGGTGTTTTCAAATACCACGCAAATGTTTAGTGCGTAATTATTACATTCCACAAAAAAATACTTGTCTGTGTTATCTATATGTACTATTTACTTTCGTCATATCACCAACATTTTTGGTTAGAGATGTTTGTTTATAAATAAAATGCATGTAGGTGTGTTTCTACCTGAAAATGAGCGCAGTAGCAATTCTGCAACGATAATTGCTATGGCGACGATAATTGCTGTGGCAACGATAATCTTTTGACCTTCTACCAATCAATTTATGAATCGTTCTCATGATGTAAACTTTTGTTTACATTTTTATAGTCAACAACATGATCATACGCAAATAGTTTTGTTATCCGCACGTGTCTGTAGTGAATGAGAGGTAGTGCTTTATTTTAAATGGAAATTGTAAAACTTAATGTTTGTAAGAGTTTTCATGGTAAAAGAAGCTCGCACTGTGGTTTTAGATACACTTAAACAAGCAATTTTGTTGATGTTTCACAAAAACAGAATTATTACAGAATTTCGTAAATAGACATAATTTCTTAGTATTTCTCATTATTTCATATTATTTAGCGTCGTGTAAATTTCAAGGTCCGGCATATTAGCTGTAACATCCAAAGTGTGATAAGAACTACAATTACCGTCTCGCAAATGTTAACCCAAATTCGCTGTCTCTAATAAATTAGAAAAGAATTGACAAATATTAAATTTTTTGCAAAGTTTTTTATTTTTACTGTTATAACCTACAAATTTTTTAGACAGATGTCAGTCTATAAATACCTTAAAATTTGTTTAGCAGTACAGAGACAAGTGGATTAGCTGATAGCGTGTTAATAAAATATACAGCCGCCACTTGATGCACCAGCTGTTTGCAAAAGGATACATAAACGGAAAATAAACATTGGCGCTACTTTCATCCAAATGTCAAATTCTTGCCAAGTTACATGAGACAAAGTGTAGTACTGGTAGAGCATTATGGTGTCTCATGCTAGANTACACTATGGTCTCTCATGCTAGAGTGGTAGTGTGTAATCATATATTTGAAGTTGAAGGGTGTTTGTTGTGTAGAGGCTGATGTGCATACTGCGACGCCTAGCCTCTCGAATGCTGCTGCTACCTGGGCTGGCTGGGCTGTTACCGCCGTCACTGCCAAGTTTTACCGAAGCCAGTCTGACACCGTCAAGTCCACCTCCATGGTCAGCCGAGTACTCAGCAAGCCGGGCTCCTTAGGTATGTTGTTTCCGTTACGTTTGTCAAGGATCTGTGGTTGTTCGCAAGTTCAGTTGACAGACGTAGCCACTTGTATTTAGTCACAGTTTCATGTGCACCGGGGATGCTGAGTGGTAGTATACAGTGAAAAGTAAATTGAGTACATAAACTAAAATCCTTGATAAAAACAAGAAAAAAGTTGTTTCAAACTGCTGAACAACGCAAAAAAAAGAGGGATGTTTGTAATTATGTGATCGTTATATTGGAAAATGAGTCCCATCTCGGTTGTAGGTACAGTGGACTCTCGTTGCACCGAAAACGCATGTACCGGTAAACCGTATCCACAACTAATTTTCAGTGGTCCTGGCAAAACCCCTGTATAAATAACGACAAAGCTACCCGCTTGTATCGTTCATCGGATATTGCATCAATCAAAATATATTTTGGTCCAGTCACCTAAGATTTTACGCAAAAATAGTTTTTAAGCTGGTTGTTTATGCAAACGCCTAGTAATTGGATGTGAAATACGTCATGCGCGCCTCCGGTTATTACTGCTCTGCGGTGCAGTGCGAGTCTGGTTTGCTCCTTCCCCTTACACGCCTGATGAGAGGGGAAGCAGTTACCTACTAGCAACCAGCATGGTGACCTAGCGTCCACTCTCTTTCTCTCTTCACCCATCTTTTTGTCCCTCTCAGCTGCACACCTTTCTTCCTCCCCTACATGCCTTCAAGAGAGGTAGCTGTTGTCTAGCAAAAAATAAAAGCGTGTCCTCGCTCTCGGCGGTTACCTCTTACATGCCTGATCGCAAAGCAAGTAAAGTGCGCCTGACGATTGTAAAAATTTTATCAAGGTTATCTGCATTCAAAATAGTCACACTTATCATCACTAGTATTTCAAAGCAAATGGTTATGCCTGAAAATGTTACACAATACATTTTAACTAGGAAATATTATTTGCAAAGATGTTTTCTTTTGTTGTTAAAGGTCGTTTTCCTGTAAAGTTGGTGTTTAATTGTATCTGGCGTAAAAACATGATTTCAAAACAAAATATTAAATTAATTTAACTCAATGGACAGCATCTTATGAATAAAATGATATGCCCAGAAGCATATACTTGACCTCTCCTTTTCATCAAACATTTTTTGAACATAGAGCAACTTGTATTACCAAGCGTAAAGTTAATTTTCAGTAACTTCCTCTGGGAAAATCGAAGGATTTATATTAATTAATTTCAATAGTCTTGCATGTTTTGAATAAACTGATATTCTGTCAGGACCTATTCAATACATTTTGTCGTCTAATAGTGGGTAAGCACCAAGCCCGAGTGCAGCATAATTGGCGACAGGAGTGGAGTGTGTGTACGGGAAAATCAGAGGACGTGGTTTTGAATGATTAATAAATAAAGACAGTGAAGAAATCAATTTTAATCTCCCTATTTATTCATTTCGGTCTCAAAATTACAAGTTTTTTTGCAGTGAAATATAATTAATTACTTTAAAGACAGACAGAACATTTGCCACACGTGCAAGGTGTCGTCAACATGTAGCGGCGTGGAGGGGTAAATGGTATCACTCCTCTCGCCCCTTCACCTTCTCCGACTGCCCGCAGTGAACCCACTACCTATCAATAATCTCTCCACGTGCTCTCAGCTGAACAAGTGCACGCAGTACATTCAAAATTTGACTTGCATTCGTTGTCATATTATTTTCATTTTCAGTGGGTTTGAAAGTTTTGGGTTGGCTTGCATTTGGTGTCAGATTATAATTAATTATATGCTGTATTTTGAGATGTTATATTCTTTATCTAAAGTTGAGGTGAAATATTTTTTTTAAGTATTATTTACAGTAATAGTTTTTTTTTTAATTCCCGTTTTTATTGTATTTATTAGCTGATGTGTATTCACAGATAATGTACAGCTCTCATTATACTCAAAATCAAGTCTAACAAGGTCAGAAGTTGTATTTTATTGATGTACATATCAGAACCCCCATCTACAGAAATCATGCAGGTATGAAATTTTTTGACAGTCCCCTGAAAAACGGTAGATAGGGAGTCCACTGTATTACTTCATTCTGGTGTATTTAATTGTTTGTAATTTTCATTCATAGCTTTTCTCATAATTGGGCTAGAAGCTTTGATATTTTCATCATATTATGATTTTCTTATTTGGTCAAAGGTTGTTGGTCTACACAAATGCTGTTTTTGACTCTACAAGTCTTGTTGGCCTGTTAGGTTATGTTTTTGGCAATTTAGAGGTGTGCGGATATTCAAAAATTCTGATAGTTGCGAATACAGTAATAATTTATGAATTATTTCTTCTGCGAAAATTAGAAATAATTTACATCCCCATCTCAAGTGTTTATTTGCTTGACATTAGATGCCTACTTCTATTCATTCATTTAAACTTTTATTACATAGTTATTAGAGCTGGAATGTTACTGATCATGATAAATGGACGTTCTTATACATTTTTGCCATTTGATGTGGCGGCAAATCAACTATCATTAGATCCGAGCGAGGTTATTTACATTGGTATAACATTAAATAATTTGTTTAGGAACATCATAGTATAAAACAGAATTATTAACAAAAACCATTACACACAAATTTATTTTCACTTTAGCATTAACAGAAATGGGATATTGTTCGCAGCGGAAGAAGTAGGCATGAAAAGGTTACGTTACCGCAGTTGTGCACTACCAAAACAAAAACCTCTTTGTATCTCTTTTGTCCACGTACCACACGGTCCCGTGTGACAAATAAGTACATTTTTTGCGTAATTCCAGGGAAATTGTAGCATTTTATTTCTGCAAACACGTTCAAAAGAACACATATTTGCACATTGTTGAGTGATATTGTGACACGATGGACAGTAGACACGAACAATACCAACATGGCGTCGTGTCAAAGCTGTGGTGGTTGGCTCAAACGCGAACTAACAGTACTAGTAATTGTAAGCCAGTTGCAACTGTTTAACAACAAAATGTTTGCATTTACAAAGCGTTTCGTCTACTATAATACAACCTATGGTAAACAAATTCTGGTACCGATTCAGGGTCACTGTAGCAAGAAATTATAAACACCTACAAACAGTTTGCAGTACTTAGCAAATAGCACCACAACAGGAAGCACAGAATTGCAGCATTTGCAGAATCTGCTAGCAATTCATCCGCAAAAAACACTTCTATTAAAACATTATGGCTTCACGCATGTCTTAAATAATGATAATCACTGAAAATAAAACTGCAACACCAAGGAAATTGTTTCCATTCCTGATAAAGTGTTTATTTTTATTGCAAAGCAAAACTTTGAGCTATTTGCTGACGTGAAATGATTGTTATTTCTATAACATATAACTGAAATGAAATGTTTAGTGATAGCTATTCAACTTCGAAACTATTTGCATGTTATTCAAAAATGTTACCATTCAATTCAAAAATATTGTATACAAAAGNAGCTATTCAACTTCGAAACTATTTGCATGTTATTCAAAAATGTTACCATTCAATTCAAAAATATTGTATACAAAAGGTACTATTTGCACACCCTATGGATGATTGAGCTACCAACATGAAAGCCAGTCTGTAGTGACTTCCTAACCCGCCAGCAATTCACAGTAACTTAAATTATGTGAGTTTGGTTTGGATTGGCATGAATTTGGTCATTTGACACATTTAATAAAAGTTCTAGACTACATTAAAAGTGGAGTGTGTGTGTGTGCCATTTTCCAAATACGTACTCCCAAANAGCTATTCAACTTCGAAACTATTTGCATGTTATTCAAAAATGTTACCATTCAATTCAAAAATATTGTATACAAAATGTACTATTTGCACACCCTATGGATGATTGAGCTACCAACATGAAAGCCAGTCTGTAGTGACTTCCTAACCCGCCAGCAATTCACAGTAACTTAAATTATGTGAGTTTGGTTTGGATTGGCATGAATTTGGTCATTTGATACATTTAATAAAAGTTCTAGACTACATTAAAAGTGGAGTGTGTGTGTGTGCCATTTTCCAAATACGTACTCCCAAATAATTTCTCCCATTCCCAACCACTTTACAGGAACCTTTCAAAAAAATTTTGTGGTTTTTTTTTTTTACTCCCAACTTTGTAAACCCTAATTTTACAACTATTCTAGCTTATATCATCACTTTATGGCAGGTGAATGCGCATTGCAGCAGTGGTTGGCAGGGTGGGGAGTTGTGTTTCCCTTCAACTCAGCTGTGCTGTGTTGTGCAGATGGTGTGCCTTCAGGCGGCTGACTGCAGCCTAAGCTTAATTCATTCATCCCTCAAATTTTCTATATTTTAATATGGGCAGGGGAAAGATAAATTAGAAGCAGATCAGGATGTTAAGGCCATGCCTTGCAGACTCTGGACTATGCTCACCTCCTAATACTTCTGGCAGCGTAGACAGTACTGTCTCCCATTTGCTGCCGACCAAAAGTTCTACCTTAAGAGTTGTTCAGCTTAACTGGTTTCTTCTCCTTGGCTTAGGTGGTCTGGGTGCTGGAGGTTTATGAGCTGACTCCCCTGGTCTCTAGTAAGAAGACTTTGGCTCTGTCTTGATCTGCTCATGTGATAGAAGTTTGGCAGCACAGCTAGTTCCAATCTATCAGGACGTTGGTTTTCTTGCTTGGAACAGTTGGCAGAAGGCTTCAGGAACTAGGGTTCATGTAGGACTCTTGTGATATTTTAGCTGGTGTGAACTAAAGGATGCATAGACTGTCAAAGCTGTGGCTTACTTATGCTAGAGAGGTGGCTACTGCTGGTTGACTGGCGTTCTTTGTCATTGTTTTGGGTTGCTTCCTGTACCACCCTTCCGTGGACATACTTAAACACCTGCAGACAAAAGAAGAAAATGTTGTGCTCAACATTGGTTTGTCCCAGTGCTGGTTACAACTCCCTCTACCTGCACCAACTCACTCTGTAATGCAACGTACTGGCATACGTTATAACCCATTTCGCTCTGTCATCACCCTCTTGGTACAAGGCGGCCCTAATCCAACGCCACTTGCATCTGATTCTAGTATCAATGCCGTGTCGCCAGATGGGTGGTACAGCATGGCAGGTTCTGCAAACTAGGCTTTCAACGTGTTAAAAGCTTTGTTTTAATTCAGCGGTCCACTGCCAAACTTGTGCCTTTTGAAGTAACTGATTAAGGGAGGCCATCAGTGCTGTGACATTAGCACAAAGTCCCTCCTCAGCAAGTTGCAGATGCCTAGGAACTGGCATAATTGTTTGTGATTTCTAGAGTCCTTGCTAATTGCTTGGATCTTTTTTCCCTTGTAGGAAGTTTCCTTTTGGTGTAACTCAGTGGCCCAAAAACTCGAGCTTGCATTCTCCAAAGTGACATTTGCCAAAGCGGCTTGTCAGGCCATGTAGCATGAACCTTTCCAGCACTAATTTAGGTGCCTCATTTGTTCTTCCCAGTAGTTTGAGCAAGTAAGCGGGACACAAGTCTCTGGTGTACCCTGTGAGTACAGCCACCGACATGAGGCGCTGAAAAGTTGCTGGTTTGTTTTTCACCCCAAAAGGCATTAATGAAATCGATACCCTTCCCCACCTGGGGCGGTGAAGGTGGTGTATTTTCGGGACTCCTCCTGTTGTGGGATTTGCTAGAATCTGCACCACGAATCAAGTACACTAAAGATGTCTGCTTTTACTAGGACCTTCTGGATATGTCGCAAATTGATCACAGGTGCGGCCACCAGCAGCTAGTTGAGATCATGACAGTTGACACGAAATCTGAGTGTCACGTCCTTCTTTGGCACTAACACCACACATGCGTTATAGACCAAATCAGTAGGCTCAATTATCTCAAGCTGCTTCATTTTGGAGATTTGCTTTTTAATTAGCTGTTTTCGGTAGTGGGACAGGTTGCCTGGTTTACTGCGTATAATGTCTGGGCGACAATGGTGAATTTTGTATGTGATACTACTGGTTTGCCATAGGGTTCTCAGGTGTTTGAATACATTATGGTGTTAGTTTAAGATAGCTACCAATTGTTTCACCATGTATTCATCTAATTAGATGTTCAGTTCTTCTCCCATGATTCCCTGTAGCGTTTGAATGGTCTCCAGCTCCTTCCATATGACTGACCTACGTTTCTGGGTTCCCAAATTAACCCGACCCTGCTGGCAGTCAGTTATGGCATGCTGCTTGGCTAGCCAAATTTGTCCCAAAATCACAGTTTCTTTTAGCCCATGGGCTATATAGAACTCCATCAGTTTCTTTGGCCCCTATTTGAATGTTAAGAGTGATAGTCCATTCTGTTTCCAGCTGGGCTCCTTCTTGGGCCATTTGTACGGTTTTAACTGCCTTCCACAGCTTATGGTTTGGTGGTGGGTCGGTGGAGCTGACTGGCAGGTAAAATTCGCATTTGCAACCATATGAAGTGTGGCTAATGCATGACCATCTATTGTGATGGTTTTTCTTGGTGGATCCTCATTCCTCCCATTTATTGAAGGACTGACACCCCATTGGCCTTGCTTACTTTGCCGGGGCTCACAGCTTACTACTTCCATGTTACCCGCCGGCTTCTGGATCCCATCGCTCAGCTTCGCCTCTGCCTGGTTAAGGTCCTTAGGCTTGGTGTTGCCGGCTTGTTCATTATTTTCACGTTGCCTGCCTTGAAGTACCAGGCAGTCACAGTTGAAGTGTTGGTCAGGGTAATACCAGCATTTTGGTAGGCTTAGTCACTATGGAAGGGGAAGGGGGTTGCATCTAACCCTTGCCCTCTGGTATCTTTACTTTGTGGTGGCAATCATCTCCACGCTGGCTTCCTCCATCTGATTGGGTTTATCCATTGGAGTAGAAGCACCTTTCATATTATGAAGATTTTTGCCTCTTCTCCCACCTTTTGGCTGTATAGCTCCTCTGTGAGCTGCTACAGAACAGGCTTCCCTGAAAAATGGGCCAGTAATCATTCTTCGAACTGTTCCCACTTGGTCACAAATCCTCCATAGCAATTCCACCATTGTCTGGCCTTGACTTTGAAGTTACGTTTTTGCTTGGTGCACCCACATCGCCTGGGTAGCTTTGTACGAACAAATTCTGCTTTGTAGGCTTTTGCAAACTGCTTCGGGTCTTCCTGCTGCTTTCCCACTTATACCGGAATTGTGAGCAGTTCATCCATCATGCACTTTGTCTCTCAAGATGGTGGGCTGTAATGACCAAGCTGCCCTACGAGCAGTTTTACAAACTGGACAGGTGAAGGACAAGCCCTCCAAGTCATGGGCTTGGTCATGCCACCCCAGGCATTTATAATGGTGTATTCGTAGGCAGTTGTTGCAGGGTATGTGGTAGCATCCCTTTAAGGCGCATTATGTAGCATCGTATTGAGCTTGTCTCTCCTTGTACTATGGTTATCAGTACTCCAATTCGGTGGTGGCTTTAGATGTTTCTTCTCAGCTCATGCACACATCATGTTAGTTGTTACCACAATGTGTGCAGTCTGTGGTAAGTACGCCATTCCCAGCGCAGTGGGGCATGGGGCACAGCGTTCCGTAGAGGTTATTCTCAATAGGTGAGGAAACTCTGTGATGCCACTTCAAGCTTCTTTAGTGATCTCGTCGGGTCCCACCTTAGGGGCTAGGAAGCCGTGCGTTTTGTTAACTGGGATTTGGTTTGTTCGGGAAGACCCCCACTACTGCAGTTTCTGCAGGCAAGCAGAAATCTCGATGACCTTTAAGTCGACTCTGGGTGGTGCAGGTCTGTAAGTTGGGTGTGTTGCGGCCCAAGTCGGTGCTTGACTGATGGTCTCTGTCCTGACCCCATAGAAACTGTTGGCAGATGGCCAGGTGTTAATTTCAAGGCGACGAATAGCCAGAGAATGTACTGGCTGGCGGAACTCTGGTACTGGTCTCTTGGGTGGGGTCTGCGGCAAAGGTGACACAGCTCGGGGTAACGAGAAACACCCTGTACGGTAGCCAGAATTGTTGTGGTGGGTCACTTCAGTGGCTCGAGCCCACAGTGAGGATAGAGCTCTCCAGGAGCCTGTGCTTGAGTGGCTTCCGCCCTCTGGTTGGAATAGACCCTAGCAGCCCCTGGTTCCTGCTCGACAGTGCATTTTGCTTGGGTAAGTGCTATCATAGCCAGCATGGTGACCAGGCACGGGGGTAGTGATATGTACTGAAGGTACAAATGCAGATGGGTCTGTCTGAAACCTATAGTCTCAGGCTCGACTGAGTAATGTGTAATGTACTTGGTCGTCGAAGGGACTCTATTCTGGTGTGGTCTTCCCAGTGAGCCAGCAATGCCACCTGGGGCCGATGCCGTAGATAGGATCGCTCATAGTCTTACTGTCAGGTTGAGGGTTGGTAGCTACACGCAGTCTCAGAGGGGAGTGCTGCTGTGGTCTTCCCAAGAAGCTAGTTCACTGTCAGTCTGCAGTGAGGAGAGCGTAAAGCTTCCTTCCGGGCCTGATATATGGAGGTTTGCGTCGCGGTGAAGCCGTGCTTGAGTCTAATGTAGGAAAGTTGTAGGTAAGGTAGCTGTGAAAAGAGAAGGCCTACTTCAAAGCAAGTGTCTTTAATGGCAAAATGCTGAAGAACACAGATTCCCAACCTATGCCCAGAAAAGTCTGACGGGCGAGAATCAAGTGTAATGTAAGGCACACAATACATTCTAACAACACGGGTGCGTGGCGAACTCTGGCTGACTGTACAAACTGAACTACATTCCATAGAGATAGCTGGCTAGCAAACAACNGAGCAAGTGTCTTTAATGGCAAAATGCTGAAGAACACAGATTCCCAACCTATGCCCAGAAAAGTCTGACGGGCGAGAATCAAGTGTAATGTAAGGCACACAATACATTCTAACGACACGGGTGCGTGGCGAACTCTGGCTGACTGTACAAACTGAACTACATTCCATAGAGATAGCTGGCTAGCAAACAACACAGAGTTCAGGCTGAGGAGCTACTCCCAGTGAACTGCCTCAAGAATGGCTTGTCCACATCCTATATACTACTCCAAGGGCTGTGGGGAGTTAGGGGCTCATGGAGCTGCAAGAGAGTAAGGTTAACCAACTCTCTTGCATGTCGAGGATGCGCGTGTACTACCTGCCGGCCCAGCGCAGCCAGGGGCAGGGGGTGGCATACCCACAGAAGTGGTGAGCGGTGGTGGCTTGCGGGCTGCCATCTGACTGGTGGTGCAACACAATTCCAGGGTTGATGCATAGAGAGGATGTGGTGGATGTGTTAGCGACAGCGTGTGTCAACACAGAACAGGGGCCGTGACAGAGGCGCAGGCTACTACAAGCCAAGGACGTCGCCTCTTGACACGTCATCTGGTATTCTTGTTCGTCATTTTGTATCTACGGATTTGTGCTTCGGGCGCTACTGAGTTTTCTCCACTCTCCGAAGTTTTCAATAGGGGTCTTTAGGCTATAGTATCCAGTTTCAGACACTCACTCCCAGGTGATTCCTGGTCTCGCTAACTCGCTGGAGCTTTGCGAGGCTACATGCTGGGCGTCAAGAAATAACATTTTGCCACAACCAGTTGGTTAAAAATATCAGCATCTAGCTTCTCCCTAGGAACAAGGAACAGTGTTTCCTTAATAAGGTCTTAATTCACACTATTTGCTCTGTTGAGTTGGGTGTGCCAAAAATTCTATGGTCTTCCAGGCTGCTTGTGGGCAAGCCGGTCGGAAGGACTCACTGGTACACAATCAGAAGCGTCTGAATGGACAAGCTGTCGAATGACTTGGCGTGAGCTACCCAAATCCAGACGTCAGATAGCAGGTGTAATGTTGGGCCAGGAGGTGGCCACTAGCTGGCGCTTCAATGATGGGCAAGGCATTGGTGAAAGACATTGTGGTATAGTGTGCCAGGCCTCTCGAGTGTTGGCAGCTGTCAGGATGCTGCTCCACAATGACATAAGGATTCATGTAATACGTCGCAGCACAGCTGCTTCCTCTCTTTCCTTGACATTTACCCTGGAAGGTTTAGGAACTTGCACGTCTCAGAGCGCTGAGCCTGGGAACTTGCAATCTTAGTTACCTTTATCTGGCCAGCCTGGCGCTTGCACATTAGAACAGTTGTGAGTACACAACTGAGGCACTTAAGATATATAACTTTAATTAGTGGGCAAAGGAAAAGAAGAGAAAATTTTATGCATGCAGTATTGTTTAAAATGTACAGGCTTGGCTGCGTCACTTAAACAATTACGGTTGCAGCACAGGGGTGGGTTTAGCTGGTGTGGTTCGCCCTGGAAGGAAATTACTCCCTGGTGCCTAGGTAGTGGGGTAAATCCCTGTTGGAGACTTATCATTATCAGATTAGTCTTGTCTCTAGTGACATGACCTGCTGAGGCAGGTATACCCCCACGACTGATGTTGCTCGAGCCTGTAGTAGAGTGGAGAGACATAGGGCCGATGAGGGTGAAGTGAGGTGAGTATGGAGCAGTGCCGAAATGCAAGGGCAGGGGAAACGGGAGATCCCCAAGGAAGCACGCTGACCAGCAGCATCAACCAGCACGATTCCCACATGCAAAAATCTGGGAGCAACCTCTCCGGGAATCAAACCCAGTTTTCCTAGGTGGAAGGCAATTATTAGACTGCGGCCCTTCAAGCCTATAGTGATTTGGGGAGAGGGGCCCCTGCTCCTCCTCTGGGACAGTTGAGTGAGTGACGTTATGGTTTACAGAGCTCAGCTTCCCCTTCAATTTAAAGCATTCTGCACCTGTCGCCACAATGGTACTTAAATGAGCGCCACTACCTGCTCAGGGTCCGAGTCCCACGGCAACCTCAAGTGTTTGTTCTCCTCCAGCGTAAAAACCCAGGAAAAGTTCTCTTTCCCCTTGCCATGGGGGTGACCAGAAAAGTAGCATTGCCAGCCAGCAATCAGAACATCAGACTCTGGCAAGAGGCAGGAGCATCCTTTGATAGATATGTAGTTTCGACACTAGTTCGTGGCAGTCGTGCAGGATCCTGGAAGTACTCAGGTGGGTAGCACACAGTAGGTAAAGCGGGTGAAAGAAGTTTGAAACCAGAAAATGAATTGACTGGGCCAAAAGAGGTAACTGGTAGATATATGTATTATTCCGTTGTAGAAACATACAAAGCATATATATCTGACCGGTGCCCACTGACATCTAAAGGGTGAGGGACAGGTTTTCCATTATAAATATACTACAGGGCAGTAGTGAGGTCTGAACTAGAAACTAAATGGTGAGAGTGACCCCAGAATGCTAAGTGCGGCACAGGCGTAGCACTCGGGCCGACAACTCAAGACTCATTGAGACAGCTCTGTAACAAGAAATGCGTTGAAAAACACAAATTGGCTAAATACTGCTTGAAGAGCAAACTAAATGTAAGTACAACAAGCTACTGATGGCAAGTTGAATGAGCAAGGAACACTGGCCAGCAAGAAGCTCAAGCTGGAGTCTGACATACAGTCAACTGCCCCGATTCTTACCATGCGGCAATATAAATATGGCCTTGAGAGCTTGGCGAGTGAGGGGCGGATGGTAATAGTTGATTCGAGGGGGGAAACCTCCCGTACGTACGCCTGCAATGCTCCTTCGATACCTGTCTTTCCGGAGAGACCACAGCAAGGGGGTGGGTCCACCCACTCTCAGGCAGCAGTGTCATGGCGGGCAGATTGCCGGCTAGCGGCTCACAGACATCATATTTGACAGGCACAGAGGCAATTGTGCAACTGCGCTGCGCATCATGGTACGTTTAGAGGGAGCCCTATATGTAGAGGCTGTAATGTGGACAGTGATTGCGCTCGTGGCACATTATGAATTTTAAGATTTTCAGAAGTTTTGCCAGTGTTAGTTTTGTGTATTTTCCTTGGGTTTGTTTTTCTTAAAATTGTAGTTTTAGTCTAGTCAGGAATCAGTGATAAGGATTGTTAAGTGTTCAGTGCTATTTTTTATTTTCAAATACATTCTAGAAACACATTTATTACTTTCAACATAGTTTGGCTCGCATGGGAAAGTGAATGTAACATGATTCAGACCAGTGTGTGGATGGATGCTTTGTACCATGCAGTGCCTTTATTAGGCAATGTTCTGAGATGCGATAACAGCAGTACTGAGCAATGCTCTTATTGGGGAATATCAGTGATGTAGTGGAAGTTAAGGAGTCGGGGTGATGTTTGGTGTGGTCGTTGGCAGAGTGCACCAGCTGTCACCTCACACATGTAAACCAGCAGTCACAATTAACTTTCCATTCAGTACTAAATGTCACACTACAATTGATTTTGCACAGAAAAGCAGCACATGCACAGAACACATGCACAGCACAAACCTAAAAGCTACAATTAAATCAGCACACGCACAGGAATGACGAAAGTTGTCATTAAAGGAAAAGTGATGTTTGATAACTCTTGCATTTGTATTTTATCTTGGGGGAGGGGGGTGGGGAAGTTCTTTTGATATATTAATGTAAACTTCATTTCACACCTAACGTTTCTGAGAACATTATTCACACAGAAGTTTTCATAAGCATTTAACTTTTGTCATATAATATAGTCTTGTTCTCTGCCATTGGAACTAAACTAATATCAAATTATAACATCTCCAAGTTCATTTCCACTTTTCATAACTTTCATTTATCTACACATGAATTTGGTGGTACCTCATTCCGATTGGCTACACATGGCACACAGCACACATGTACAAATATTTTGGATTTTGGTCAACTTTCTGTGCATATCTGCTATTTTTCTGAGCATGTGTTGTACGTGATTGTAGCATGTATAATAACACCTCATTCTATCTACTTCCTGTCTATGTGCGGTTTTCTGTACTAAATCAATTGCAGCATGGCCATACTATAGTTATTACTGAGGGCATCCGTTTTTCGCAAAGTGCAAAATCCGCAAAAATTTTACAAAATATGCTTTAGTTCTTTAAAGTTAGGAAATACGCAAGCACTTCAGAAATCAGTAAATAATTGTGTATGATTGATATGTGAAACAATAAAAATGTTGTTGGTTTGAGCAATTGATTGCAATAGATTGTGCTAAATTGATTTTTAGAATGTTTGATTATGTAATTGATCGCTTATGAGAGTGAGATTCTAGAGTATCGTAGGAGAAGCAAAAGTGGAATTTGTTTAGGTTTTTCCAGAATACATGCTGGTTTAAACTAAATTTCAAAGTTTGAAGTGCTATGGTCATAGTCGTGATCCATTTGAGCCTCTGTCACAGTCAGGCCCTCCCAGGGCATAACTGTGATGTCCCACCTAATGGGTGTTTCTGGAGTTTGATGGTGTCAAAACCTTTTCTTCCCAGACGGCTGGGAAGCAGGTGTCGTCCACTTGGCGGGGTTGTTTCTGGGAGCGTTATTGGTTGCCTTTGGCTGTTCTGTAATGGTCCTCTGGGCATAGGGAGGAGCACTAGTTGAGGTTGGCCAGGTTTGTGCTCTGGAGAGTGTGTAGCTGGTCTGGGGCTTCTTAGGCGGCGTGGGCGACAGTGGAGAGACGGTGCGAGAAACATGCCAGAGTAGCTGAAAGTGTAAATCTCTGCTTCCGCTGGACGAACTGGTCTTTGTACCCCTCTGCCGAGCTGCTTCCTCTCTCTTCCAGGAATACACCCTGTTGGCACACTGTCCATCCTCTACCAGGCTTCCAATCAAGGCTAGTCCCTGTTCAGCAGCTTTATCCCGCTGTAGTGTTGCAGCGCGTCAGGGCGCCATATATGTAGCATTGCCTATGTTGTTTATGTTCGCCATAAATGTAACGAGGCAGCCTCACAGTTAGGCGCCATACTTGTAACGTTCCACACTGCGCATTCGGCTGCCATATTTGTAATGATGAAGCGTCTGTTATGACGGCTGGAAGTTACCACTCTGCCAGCTCACTTGGTAGTACAGTAGCATGAAACGTTAAAGGCGCCAATAAATATAAATAAAGTCCAATGTTTGTTTATTATTCTGTACTTTTATTTACTGGAAAAATTGATGATTTCTTACTGTGTTACTGCTGTTGTCTCGTACCTGAACAACGTCGGCATCGGTCACTGGAACTGCCGGTATCGTGTTGCGTAGCTCGTAGACACGTTTGGAACTGCCGGCTGGTAACTTGGTTATGTGCTGCTCAATGTTCGTAAATCCCGAGTCATCAAGTTGTGATTAATCGCCCCACGTTGGGCGCCATTTTGTAATGTGGCACATCAAGGTATTGACGGCTGGAAATTACCACTCTGCTAGCTCAGAGGTAGTAGCACAAGACTCTTTAAAAAGGACGCCAATTAAATATTAAATAAAGTCAAGTTCCGGTTAATTTGTTCTATACTTTTATTTACCAATCAAGTGAAACAGTTCACATACAATCTTCAGGTATGCAGAGTATGAACAGGTTCACAGATAAACAGACAAGTACAGAACAGCGCCACAGTTGTTTACGAATTAATTCCTTTCTTTAAAACTTGCATCGCAAGAAGAAATTACGAAGGCAAGAGGGACGTTTATTCCCTCCTGGCACCCTAGCGACCTCCCCCACCGACGAAAGTAATTTAATACAGTTAAGGTTTGCCGAAAAAGAACGAAGTTAAAATATTTTAGTGGTCGCGGGTGCTTGCCAGTGTGGGTTACGTTGTCACGCCCAATGCATCTTCTCTGGTTGCTTATTTTCTAGACCATTTCTTCCGGGCGAGTAATCTTCCAGGGTTTTTACCACTCGTGGCTAACCTCTCTTTTCAGATAAGGGCCTGGTGTGTGCCGCCACGCAAGCTCTTCCTACGCTATCAAAACTAAACTGCGTAGCCCACTTCACTGCGCCGTCAAGATAAAGATAAGCAAACTTCTCGTACAAAACTTGTCGACGCAGTTTGGAAAAGCTTCTAATATAATGCTGATGCTTAACAAAAACTAAGATTTTGAAAACGGCAACTGGATGCCTGATAAACGGTAAACGGCAAACGTATGTCCGATAACGATAAACGAACCACCACGGCTTTAATTTTGAATCCCGATAAAAAAAATACGAAGCTTGGCGAAGCGAAAGAAAATGAACCACGTGTCCCGAAAATTAATAATACTGCGTCATTACACCGCCCAGCCTTGTGACGAGGCATAAGGGGAAAAATAGCGTAGAGAGGATGACAGTGTGTGTTATGGGCAGGTACAACCTGAGAGGAGGGGAGAATGAGCAGGTGGGTGTGGTAAATAGGCCATACTACTGGCCTGTAGCAAACGCGTTGGCAGGTAGGAAGTAGCCTGTAGACCCAAGCACTTACAGACGGGTGCAACAGTTGAGTGTGCTGTTGCTCCGCAGAGACGGGGCTCCCTATAGGCAATGAAGGAATAGGAGGCTGCGGCATGTGTCTTCTCCTGCAAGTGTGTTTGTAGGTCTCTGGGAACAAAGCAGGAGACAGTAGTAGGCAGTAGGCAGGTTGAGAATAAATAGTAGCTGTTAGTGATAAATCAGCCAAATTGGTTTGTGTCTCTTTATTACCGAAACAGTAAACACACACAACCAGCCTGTACCCTGATTAGGACCTGAATGGCCGATCCTAGGTTGCCAACTGTAGTGACACCTAGTCTGGGAAGACGTGGTGGCGTGAGGGGTGAGGATAACCCAAATGTTCAGTACTCATACTTGTTAGCTAGCTGGGTAGCCGAGAAGCACGGGAGGCTTTGGTGAGTTGTCGGGCAGCGTGACATTCAACATCTGGTGCTGGCTAGCTGGTGGACGGTAGAGGAATCAGTATGTGGCCAGGCAGAAAGACAGTCTGCAACAAAAGTACATGGTCAGCTAGAGGTAAGTGATGCTAGAAGGCGTCAGCCTGTGGCCGGGTAGAGTGACAGTCTGCAACAGAGCTCTCTAAGTCAACCTCAAACTGAATACTGTGGGTCCTATTTATACCCGGAACACAGGGCCAGCTTGGGGTGGCGGAGAGAGGCGGCAAATGAATCAGCGGAGATGGCCGACGGTGGCTGAAGCTGGGTTGCATTTCTCCTCTGAGGCCAGCGGCTGGAGGGGTGAGTGGCGCTGACAGGTGAAGCAGGTTGCGGACCAGCAGGTGGCAGCAGCTGGCCTGTAGCTAACCCTGGGCTTCACAGCATGGGCGCTCTGTGGTGTGTGCAGCCTAACATCTCTTCTTGGGAGGGGGCCGCAGTTGTCGCAAGGCTAGAATGGATAGCAACGTCGCCCGTGGCGCATCAACTGTTATGCTGTCACATGCCACTAAGTCAGCATGAGGTGGAGGTTCATTTCAGAAGTTCACACATGCCTACGCAGTTCTCATGTACACTTTACGGGAGCTGTGCCTGCCTTCCCTTTACTGCACCACCAGCATGCAACTTGGCCATGCAGAGGGAGGGTACTCTCAGTTTCTCTCTCTCACTGTCGCCCTCTCTCACTTGTTGATGTTTGGACTGTATAAAAGAGGCTTTATTACATAACTACTGCACATGCCATTCCTCATAGGACACTTACACTCTTCCCCTTCTTTTTGACTATGAGACCTTATGCCTCAATGACGGGCTGGAAGCAGGAAGGTCGCCCAGATTGCTCACCAGGAAGGAGGTTGTTAGACAACACCTTTGTATACACTGAGTTAAGGGCAGAGGCAGCAAGGCACAGAGATGCTTTGGTTGATAGAACATCAGACAACAGTCATCAAGTGGGTCCAGGGTTCACACCTGGCTACATGCCCAGCTGTTTCTCCATACAGAGAGCCATGTTGCCACTTCACCAACTCCACCTCACCCTAAGGTTTTGTCACCTGACCGCTCACCCAGACGGCTGCCATGAGGAGACTTTCCTTCCACCAGGGACCAGTCGTTCATGCTACATCAACCAGAGTCAACATTCGGCCAGCTGCCAAACCTGAACCCATTTTTGTTTTTAGACCAGTCGTGAACAGTCAGGCCCGACTAGGTCAAGCATAAGCTGCCCCTACCACACTTCCACCTATTCAGACAGTCGCACAGCACCACTCAAAGCCAACCGTCAAGTAGTTGCAATTCCAGCCAAGCCTTGCCAGCTCTCCATCTCCAAACCACCAAGAAATCCTGTAAATTGGGCTGTGCTGCTCCAAGGCCCTAGGGTGGGAGAAGTTGTATATGCACAGGTTAGAGATGGTGAGGCATCAAGTTTTGATATAGCAGTATAAGTTGTAAAGGGAGAATGTTACAGATTATATATTAACGTTGCAGTGTGCAAGTGGTACAGTATAAACATAAAGAGAATAAGTGTACCTTAAACATACAAATTCTAACGGCATGGCACATAAACAAGAACAACTGTTTTGGCACACGTAAGCATTTTGCCAACCTCAATAGCATCGGCAGAAAAAACTGAAAGATGAAAGGGTGAATAGGTTATTTCAGCAAATCTGGCCTTTATGGGAAAACATGAATAGTAAATACAATCAAATTATTTAGTAGAATTTTTTTATGTTCTTATAATTTACAAATTATGTATCCCTGTAAGGCCATATTTTTAAGTGATGTAAGTAAATTTTACCAATTTTTATGATTGAGAGGTTTTTTTAGTTTTTTTGCAGTAAAATCATTAGACTCATGCAAAATGTAGCATTGTACTGAATGTCATTTTTTTACATCTATCTTTTGCAGAATAGTTATTTTTATAGTTGCATTTTTCTCAGTAGTTACCTGTTCCGTTTGGTAATAATGCTGTTGTTGAATGCAATTACATTTATTTTGTACATTTATTTCAACTCTCTCATCACTATGCATACAAATGTATTTTGTACATGGCTTGAGAAGTTTTTTTTTTTTTTTTTTTTTTTTCCATTCATTGGGCACATTTTAGCCATTAAATCAACATACATATTTCCATAAAATCGTCCACTTCAATGTAATATTTTGCTGAAGGAAAATTAATGATACATGTTCTTTATTGTTTGAAATATCATATGACACAACCTACAAGACAAACCAGTTGCAGCACATGCAGCATCACACAACAAAGATTTTGATTCCTGCTACAGCACCAGAGTTGTGATAGTCCTACCACCTTCAAGTAAAAGCTCAGTACTCAAGATGCTGGGAATCATATCATCAATTTATAACAAAATCCAAGCTGGCCCCGTGCCTCAGCATAAGATATATGATGTTTTAAAATACTTTCTTTATAAATCTGAAACTTTTGTGTGACTGGCGACTTTTAAGCAAAAAATCTTATATCTACTTTAACGGTTTTCTTCTCTCCTTACTTGTACAAGCTAAGTAAAATAACTTTTATGTTCCTCGACTTTATATGACTGTGGAATGAGTAAGTTGCACTAGGTACTCAATCAGATGAATCAGTTCTTCTACAGTATATAATTCAGACTTCTGCCACGACTGAAAAATTTCCGCATCCCGGTGGAAATAAATTACGTGCAGCCTGAAAAGGGGACATTGTGGTGTTCCTTTACCTTAAATTGAAGTTGGTGGTTTCATCTGCTGGTTTGTGAACCTCCCCATCCTTGTCGAAAAACCGACCACCAAATGCCGACAAATGGGCCTGCTGTCCAACAGTGACCGCAGCCCAGCAGACGGCTGTCTTCGTGTACATCAAAACGCATACTGCTGGGCGCAACGAGTTTCGCCCCTAGTTTCGCCACATTAGGTGCCGGTGACGATACCCTAGGGTCTCATATGTAGGCTTCCAGAGTATTACAAGATCTCTATCACTTATTTATAAATTTTACCTGTCGACAATTTTAATTTAACAGTAAAATAACTCAATAATTCCTTTTTTATTTTTTGACTTTCATTAAAAAAAAACTTAGCAACAGATATCGAGGTTGGATCTCCCAAAAGCCTCAATATAACTGCAAAAAGAAACAAACCAAATATTAAAATGAAAAAGAAATGTTGCAGGCCCCTTCTTCTGTGGAACCCTGCCTTGATCGGCTTACAGGCTAAATCTCTACTTGAGGTGACACCAGGACAAGGGAATGGCACTTTACACTATGTAGAACCAAGCATCTGAGGTTAATATTTACTAAATGAACATTACTTAATGGAACCTCTATGTATTGAACCCAGATGGATTGAAAGTCCGCATCCATGGAACATAATCTGTGGTCCCATTTTTTATTCATGTGCATTTCAAGACCGTATTCATTGAAAGTCCACATGTATTGTAATTTTTTGTCAGTCCCCTGAGAAACGATGGATAGAGAATCCACTGTATATGCTCTATCCTTAAAAGATACTGTCATATGTTTTTAAAATTACCAAAATTTGTGAAAGCATTTTAGGTAAAGTAGCAAAAAATATACAGAAATCACCTCACCAAAAGTGACCAAATGATGGAAACATTTTCACAGAAAACAGGTGTCTCTAGTTATAACAGTTATTTAATTAGACATTGTTGCATGTGGATGTTGGGTGTGTTGTCACTAGAACAACCATCGAGCAGCAGCATCTCGACCACGACATCCAGTGTAACCTCTATGACATCTTTGGAGCAGGAGGAGAGCAGAGGAGCAGACTCTGTGTCCGACTACGATGAGAATAACTGGGACACAGACAACTGGGGTGAAATGGAGGTGAGCACTGTCTTCCAACGGCAACAAGTCACTCTGTTGATGAGTATACAATTTCAGTGCATCGTTCGCTAAACTTGTAACTTGTTTTAAAGTATTGTAAAAGTTTTATTAACTAGCATTTGAATTCATTGTAATCATTTTTAAGTTATTTTTATTTAACAAACTATGTAAAATAGTTGCAAAAATTCCTGTTGTTATTGATATTATTATACACATATAGTATAATAGACTAAAAATTAAAATATCATAAGTAGGGACAAGATTTTATGTTTTTATTTTTAACTCAATTTTGTTTTAAAAATTTTGGACTCCAGTGTTATTGTTTTTATTTTCATATACTATACTAGTTACACAAAATGTGTATTTAAACACACATTCATATAAAATTTGTAATACATAGCGTTTAAGGAAATGTATAATCAAGAATAAAAATTTTATTCAAAATAAAATAAAAAAGACATATTATCACATTTTAGGTATTCAACTATTTTGATGATGATTGTTACAAAAAAATATTCAGAATATAATTTGTTAGTAGAAATAATTAAAGTTTTTTCATATAAAATAGAGTATTTTTTTATAATTTAGTTTTATTTTATGTCTTAAGTTAAATTTCTTTGTGATGTGGTATATTAACATGCATTTTGGATCACTTTTTACCATATAATCTTGTCTCTAGTCATAAGGTACTTCAATACTGAGGAAAGATCTTTGACACTGTTTTCAACAGTAGTGTCATTTATTTTTATTATAAACTAGCTTACCCGGCCACGCGTTGCTGTGGCATAAAAGATTTTGGTTCTATTCGTTTCTGTGAAATTAATTGAAAGAAGTATATGTATTTTCAAAATCTTTAAACATTCAAAAAAAACATTGAGAACAACAAACTGAAATGTTTTAACATACAGCTGTCAACAAAGGCGCTTCCTGACGCGAAAGCATAGCAAAAATGAGCTTTCTGCAAAATTTAGTACCTTTGCAGGTAATACAGATAAAAAAGAAAGGTGTACAAACACTCGTCGGAACGAAAGGAAGGTTTATAAAAAACGGAATGATAATTAGTTGATTTTTTCGGGAGTTATACGCGTCCAAACAAACGGACACAACATTTATATATATATATATAGNATGATAATTAGTTGATTTTTTCGGGAGTTATACGCGTCCAAACAAACGGACACAACATTTATATATATATATATAGATTATTTAATTGCTTGTTTTTATAAATTTTTCTTTTCACACTTATTGCACGCTTGTTATGATTTTGCATCCAGTGCCTCGAGTATCTGCATTTTTTCATTGTTAACGTATGCTTCAGGATTTTTATGTAAGTCAGTGTATTTGTATAAGTCAACAAGTTGCATAGAATCATGGAAAAGTGATGTAAATAATAATAGTTTTGCGCTTAAGTTATTGTGTCTGGCATCTTTGAAAGTATGCTAACAGTTTCTCTTTTTTTTTTTCTCAGATTTTAAATGGAGAGTCACCTTGCAGTTAGGGATTAGTCTACAATAAATTATGCATTTTAATTATTTTAACAATCTTAGGTTAAATTTTGTTGATGAGAAACAAACTGTTGGCATTAAAATTAAATTTGAGTTTTTATTTATTTTTTCATAGTTAATAGAAAATAATGCACAGTTGAAGAAAGTATTTTTCCATGTCATTAAAGAAACATTCTGGAGGAAATTCATGATTAAAGTGGTGTTGATGTGGGCTTGAACCACAGACAGGACAGTCGACCATGTCGGAACCACGGAGCCCAACACCTGCGGCGCGAAATCCTGACAGGAAAGGCACTGATGGTTGGGACACGGAGGAGTGGGGTAGTCTCGATGAGGAGCCAGTGAGTATTCCTATGTCACACACAGCTTTGGATTGTGCCTGCAGAAACTGCCACTTGCAGAGCTTCATTACTACAACTGTTTTGTTTGCAATTACTCCATATAAGTCCAGGAGTTTTCCAAAGAGTGAAAATGTAGCAGCAGCGTGAGATTTTACGTTGCCTGACTGAAGAGTTGGTTTTGAGTTATTTGTAGGTAAAAAGTGAAATGAACGCAGGTGCATTTGCACCAGTCTAGCCACATGCTGTCATATTGGATGGATAACTAACTGTTACTCACACAAAAAAAAATAAAAGAAAAGAGAATGTCATGGAAGTACCAAATATAAACAACAGCTGTAGATTGAACTGCCCATTTATTTTTCCTCACTTTTCAAGGGAACAAAAATAACAAAGGAAATAGGTGCAAACTATAGGAAAGTGTGAAATCAGGGGTGTAATCTAACAATTCAGACAAAATTGTGACGACATTAACATTTTTTATAGAAGTACAGCAGGGTTGGATCANGGGGTGTAATCTAACAATTCAGACAAAATTGTGACGACATTAACATTTTTTATAGAAGTACAGCAGGGTTGGATCACAAATGACAGTGTTCCAATAATGTTTTACTTTCACGCTATTAAAATTGTACGCTAAACACACATGAATGTTTGGGTCGGGGTGTAGTGGAGAGACTTGGGCAACTCTTATCAAGGTCTTGAGAGCTGATGAATGTGAAGAGAAGTGAGTATGTTGCAGCGCCAAAATGCAAAAGCGGGGGACACGGGATATCCCAGAGAAAACCCGCCGACCAGCAGCAGCGTCCAGCATGATTCCCATGTGCAAATATCCAGGAGCAACCCCACGAGGAATCGAACCCAGTTCGCCCGGGTGGGAAGTGACTAGTCTGACCACCACACCACCTGGCCCTTGTTTAGGTTGGAGAATTACGTATTGTTAAACCATTAGTTTCAATATTCATAGCAATGTCGGTCCAGCTGACCCCCATAGAAAAAAAAACATTTTGTTCATGCTTTTAAATATGAAAGTTGTTGAATGTTTGTTTTTGGTTAATATTCGTTATCTTTTGTATTTTTTTTGTAATGCTTCTTGTTTTTTTTATGTTGGCTTTGTATTATTTTTTTATTCCAGATTTTAATCATGCACCTCAGAAGGGCATACATGGTAACTTTTGTTTTTAAATTTTGAGAAATTGTCACATAATCTAATAAATTAACTATNACCTCAGAAGGGCATACATGGTAACTTTTGTTTTTAAATTTTGAGAAATTGTCACATAATCTAATAAATTAACTATAAAGTGTAAAACATTATTGATCTGTAAGTTTCACTAACCCTTTCTTGTACTTATCAATGAAACAATGCAAGAAATGGAAAATTGCTATAGACTTAAGTTTGCAGGAAAAATTAGTATGAGAAACTTTTACATTTCGCTGAATATTTTGTTTTGTTGTTGTCGAATGTCCAAACCAATGTGGTGTGTCCTACCCACTCATTTTACAAGTTGCTTTCCTTCAGTCCTTCATTCTTTACCTGATTTATTCATTTTTAATTGTGACCTTCTTAGTTGCATCCTACATAGTCTTTTGGGAACTTTATTTCAACACCACCATGCATCTTGCTCCTCTGGTTTATCGTGACTTATTGTTTTTGCCCCATAGGCCACTACCATACATAGAAAAGAAAGAGTCTGTATTTTCTCTGTATAGCTGTTGTTATTACTGCATGATGTCTGTTCTCATGTTTGTGCCTTGCCTGCAGTGATGTACACGTGAAAGTGAGCATCATATTAAAGAACAAGATTTTATGAATTTATTTTTAATTCCATTTCATTTGAAAATTTTGTTGGAAGAAATAATGTATGTTTTACGGATAAAGTAAAATATTTTTGCTAATCATAACTTAAATTTTGGAGTTTTGGGGTGTATTAACATGCATTTTAGTTTTATCACTATTCATTATATAATCTTGTTTCTAAATTGATTTTGTAGTGTAGCATATGAGCCACTCCCTTGCAGACCATCGTGCTAGGTGTTACATGAATGTGTTATGATTGGGGCCAGATCTCGCCCCCTCCGGCACCCAGCAGTGAGCTGAGCAGTCCAGGCGAAGGCTGGATCCACACCGAGTTCACGCCGGCAGAGTCACCGGGCACCAGGTCTGTTGGTTCCTACAGCTGGGGGGATGCCAAAGAAGATGGAACAACCCTTACCACAAGGGAGGCGGTAAGTGAAGCAGTTCTGTCAGCTCTTTTAATACCTGAACACACTCTGATAACATCAACACATGTTATGTCATGAAGCTTGTGAAGTAAGTNCTGTCAGCTCTTTTAATACCTGAACACACTCTGATAACATCAACACATGTTATGTCATGAAGCTTGTGAAGTAAGTAATTCGTGCAGCAGCTTTGCATTTGCTAAGTTGTTGTACACCCTGGGAGCCTTTTTTCGTACCATCCCTCCACATACTTATTTTAATGATAGTAAAAATTTCACTTGATACTTCATGAAAATTCTTCTGCTCTAGTGTTTAATTACTGTGAAATAAATAAACCAATTGAAAATATGGCTGATATTGATGTTTATATCCTGTCTATTTTACTTCAAAATTTTGCCACTTGAGTGAATGTTTTCGGTAGTTACTATCGTCTTTGAGTTATCAAATAATTGTAAACAATGACAAACAACTATGCATATGGCCATACATTCAATTCAATTTTGGTTGTAACTAGAGATGGGACAATTCCAATATTTTCGATGCCAATACCAGATTCTCGATTCTTTTCCTGTTCTTGATTCCTACAATTAACAACTGATAGGACTTTGAACACACACTAAATCATATTACCATTCACAGTCAAACCTATTTTATTTAAATTTACCCAAATTTTATAAAGGCTTGGAAATTAAACAGCACTGTGTAAATGTGCCAAAAAGTTGCAGAAATGATTTTATTTTATATGAAAAAAATTATTGCAACAGCTTTTTAACAATGAGCTCTAGCTATCTTCAGAAAGATTTTGACTCAAATTTGCATACATATGAATTAGAGCCTACAAAAGATTAACCCGAGGGGCAAAATATCAATAGGTATATTAAACACTGATTCACAGATATTTTTTGTTCAGAAAACAAGCATTTGTACCCTTTCAGGATCTAAAGCATTTATAATAACACAGTACATGCAAATCATTTTATGAATTATCAGTACGAAAAATACTACAACAGTTACTTCCTAGTTTCGGAGCGAAATCACTGGAATCGTAATATTTTTAACTTTGACGCGTGACGTCGAGTGGCAAGGTTTTGACGTGTTGGTCAGAGACACGGGTGATTCAACTGGCTGACCTTCTTAACGGCTGACCGGTCCCCAGCCGTTGTATAATACAGGACACGTGGCTTGACGGCACAGTGCAAAGTCAAACGTAGGCCTAGTGGTTCTGTGTACTGAGTGGCACACAGCCATGGGTTTACCTGTGCTGGAGGAGGCTGGGGGTGGCTGCTGACCCAGTTGCAGCTGCTTCTGGAGTTAACTGGAAGAAGTGCCCCGACCTAGGGTGAAGTGGGAGGGAGCTGGGAGGTGAGGCCTCGCCAGCTAGCGGGCGGCTTGGCGGCTTGAGCTCGTTCCCAGGGGGTTATGCTTCAAAGTGCAATTGGGACTGGGTTACAGCTCCAGTTGGCTTTGCAGGCCGCAGCTGTCTTCCTTTCCTGCCACTTCGTACCACTCCTTTGGGTGTATGGCTTATAGGTAGGTACAAATATCGGCCTCACAAGACGAGAGCAAGCGACGATGTTCACTAGTTAGGTGTAGAACCAAGTCGAGGCCTTAGCGATCCGACTAGAGTCGTTTCCGATTACTCCAACCGGTGACAATTCAGCGCGGTGGTTGGAGTGATGGGTTTACCCTGGATGTCCAACAACGACGTCGGGGGTAGGTCCAAAGGTGAGCAGTCCTCCAGAACCAGTCTATCACGCCATTCTGCATAAATTCCGCATAGTGGATGGAGTGAATCGGCTGAACTAGCTAACTGACAGACCTTGGATTGTGTTGCTAGTGGTTGTGACTCTGCCTTACAGCGCACCAGGTGCATGGTACGGGTGGCCGTCGACTGGGTGTGTTTAACGACATACGTGAGCTCGGTTAAGGGAACCCGCAGTCCTAGTCTAATTCACAGTCACCCTAAAATTAGCACTCAGAGTTTTGAGAGATAACATGTTTATTACATGAGGAATAGACATGGTGGCCCGTACTACCTCCTAACTAATCAGGAAGGAAACTACGTAAACCAGGTGAAGGGAATCTGAGTCTAACCTGAACAAGAGCAGATGCGGCTAGCTAGCTATAATAACAATTGTCCCTAACTATCTCAATGTCGTTTTCCTGATGGGACTTCTAGGTCCACTACCAGAAGGGTAGTGTGGTTGCCATTACCAGAAGGGTAGGCTGTTCAAGGGGTTTGAAGTTTTCTTAGGGGGTTGCTGAGGGTACGGCCACATGAATTTAGAAGTGGACCGCCATGGTGACTCACTGTATCTTCCCGGTTGAGAGGTGCCGCGACAGGCACGGGTGGGCATCTCTTTTGTCGGCTGATTGCTGGGCTGTGGGTTTTCGTCCTTGGCATTGGTCAGCTCAGGGCCATCAGGCACCGGGGGACGATCGGGAGTCCTCTACTTCTCCTGCCCCCTCGGCTTGGCTGGG